>CAUYQU010015617.1:0-69756 GCA_963574635.1 Cheracebus regulus | reverse complement strand
CTTTCTCCTTTTCTCTCTTTTTCTAAAATCTCTTCCTCTTTCTTTCTCTTTCATTTTTTCTTTCTTTTGCTGTTTCTTTCTCCTTTTCTCTCTTTTTCTAAAATCTCTTCCTCTTCCTTTCTCTCTTTCATTCTTTTTATTCTAAGAAAAAAAAAAATTTTTCTGTAGTTGGATTTTAAATGTTAGAATGTGAAAAAAAAAACCCAACAAAAAACAAGTAGCTGAATCTGAAAAGCATTTGAAACCATTTTAAGGCTGGATAGGATTTAATGAAATTTCTTATTTTATATTTTTCCCACCCTTCCTCATTTCCCAAATCAAAGTTTTTACCCATTTTCCCCTTGCTCCAGTGTTTCAGTCTATGTGATGCCATCTGTAATCCTACAGTACTGATGTGCTTACCTCATTCATGACTTATTATAACTTGCTAGGTTATAAGCACCTCAGGGACAGGGACTGCTACATAACTTGTAAAAGTTGTTTCAGAGATATGTGTTGGATAAAGAAAAATACTTACTAATTTTTTCTTGATGTTGCCCCAGACAATACCACCATTACCTTTATGATATTTTTGCATACGAAAAACATATTTATCACAATCATTCCTGTTTGGATACAAAATAATTTCAGTCAACATTAGCTGTCATACTTTTATCCACAGGTTGAAGAGCAATTGCCTAAATTAATTTCAATGTTTTTCTTTTTTTAAAACAGGGTCTGATTCTGTACCCCAGGCTGGAATGCAGTGACATGATAATGGCTCACTGCAGCCTCAACCTCCTGGGCTCAGGTGATCCTGCCAACTCAGCCTCCCAAGTAGCTTGGACTACAGGCACAATGCCACCATGCCTGGCTACTTTTTGTATTTTTTTTTAAGAGACAGGGTTTTGCCACATTGCCCAGGCTGGTCTCAAACTCCTGAGCTCATCAAGCAATCTGCCCTTCTGGGCCTCCCAAGAGGCATGAGCCACCTCACCTGACCTCAAACGTATTTCCATCTTTAAAAAGTACATTCTGTATTTTAAAAACAATAAAATGTGCCTATGGCGATGGATAAAATGCTTAAATCAAAGATTTAAAAGGAAACAGTGAATAAGACTATTTTAGGAAATTATGCTTTGCTTACTTTTCACTGTACCACCTGCGATCTTTCCAGTATCTTGCTGCTTCTCTTTTCCAAAACTCTGAGACTTCTTGATCTCTCCTGTTCACCCTTCCCTATCCTAACTGAATCTCAGTTTATTCACTTTAAAGATATGCCTGGTTATTGAAAACCCTCAATTTTTCTAACTGTTGGGTTTCCAATCCAGCTCATCAAGTCTTTTATTTCTACACAATTATATCCTTCTTGTATTCCCCATACCAACCACCAAGTTTTTTTTTTTTTCTTTTACCTTATCTCTTCCCTTACGTGTTAAATAGGCTTGACTCATGACTTAAGAGATTAAAAGCCAAGTTGAATGGTTGGTTAAATTCCCCAACCCCACAATTCCTAATCCTAGTTATGACAGTAAATACCAGCTGAACACCCATTTCCATCCTCTCCCTTGGCTCCAAGATCTTACATACCTGAGTATCCTCTGTCCTTTATGACTATTTGAGAACAACCTTGAAGGCATGACATGTAGAAATTCATAAATGTGACTGTATTAAGATATTTATCTGAATCAAACACTGCTGTTTAGCAATGAATAGGCATGGTCAATTGTTAGCAAGTTGTTTAACAAATGAACAGGCCGATCCCAGCACTTTGGGAGGTGGAGGCTGGTGGATCACCTGAGGTCAGAAGTTCAAGACCAACCTGGGCAACATGGTGAAACCCCATCTCTACTAATAATACAAAAATTAGCTAGGCATGGTGGCATGTGCCTATAATCCCAGCTACTTGGGAGGCTGAGGCACAAGAATTGCTTGAACCCGGTGGATAGAGGTTGCAGTGAGCTGAGACTATGCTCCTGCACTCCAGCCTGGACCACTCCATCTGAAAAATGAACCAAAAAAAACTACCAATGAACAGGTCTAGCCAGTTGTTCAGGGTCAGCAACTGATAAAAGTCTGTTATCAAAGAGATCTCTTTGAAGACAAAGTTTTTTACCTCTGAAATGATACAACGGTTTCATTACTTAAAACTGTTATGAAAAGTAAGTACTACTGCTAGTAAAGTCAAGAGATAGTGAAGAAGCCTAAGAAAATCATTTTTTAAGAAAAAAGTTTTGGATAATATATAGATTCATGACATAAGTGAGTCTGATTTCTATTTAAAAAGTGACATAAACTGACAGAAAAACCCCCCCAAAACAAAAACCAAAAACTCCCAACCCACACTGGTGTCATTCTACAACCTGGAAATAATAGTTGGTAATATGTAAGTTAAAAAATTTCCTTCCTTATGAATTTGTTATATAAAATTAGGATCATACTGAATGTAGTTTTCCCAGCTTTTAGAAACTACTATCCACTGGGCATTTTTCTATCATTAAAAATTCTTTGGCTGGGCGTGGTGGCTCACACCTGTAATCCAAGCACTTTGGAGGCCAAGGCGGGTGGATCACCTGAGGTCGGGAGTTCAAGACCAGCCTGACCAACATGGTGAAAGCCCATCTTAAAAAAAAAAAAAATTCTTCTCCAGCCTGGACAACAAGAGCAAAACTCTGACTCAAAAACAAACAAAAAATTCTTGAAGACACGGTTTTTTAGTTGTTTCATATTCCATTATATGGACAAATCTTAATTTATTATTTCCTTATTTTTGGATGTTTAGGTCATTCTCAAACTTTCAGTATTATGTTTGTGATAAACATCGTTGTTCATACAAATACCTGCTTGTCCAAATCTCATATTTATTTAGTGTTTAATAAAATTCAACAGCCAAAAGGATGAGCATTTTAAAACTTTTGATGATTTGGCCAAAGTGCTTATCAAAAAGTTTGTCCAAAATTGTACTCTCAATATGCTTTCACCTGCACTAAATACTAAAACAAAATAAAGAATAATTTGTAGATGTCCAGGAAAATTATATTTTTATCCAACAAATGCAAATTAAAATTTGCTTGCTTCCTGAGACTGAATAGTTTTTTTCTCAGTCATTATCATCTTGCTTCTGCCTCTTATTCTGTGGAAACTGCTCTAAGATCAGCAATGGACTCTTACTTGCCACATGGAATAGCCTATTTTCAGGCCTCATTCTTACTACTTTCCTTCTTTTTTTCTTTGACATTTTACTGTTGGTCACTCCTACTTTTTTCTTGATTTTATTTTTATATTTCAAATTGTTCCTATAATCACATGGTTCAAAATTCAAAAGCCCCCTTCTCCTTCCTGTAGCTATTTTAGTTCTCCCTAGAGATCACCAATATTTTAGTTTCTTATGTATCCTTTTAGAGAGGAAAGCAATTACACACACACATATATATATGTGTATATATATATGTGTGTATATATATGTGTATATATATGTGTATATATACACACACACACATATATGCATACACATAGCTTCCATTTACACAAACAGTGTGTTATTCACTGCATCTACCTTTCTTTCATTTAATATATCTTAGGCATTTTATCATAATAGCAATAAAAAGTCTTCATTAATTTCTTTTTTTATGAGACAGGATCTCGCTCTGTTGCCCAGGCTGGGGCATAATTGTCGCAATCATAGTTCACTGCAGCCTAGACCTCTGAGACTCAAGCAATCCTTCTACATCACCCTCCATAGTAGCTGGGCTCACAGGCTTGCACCACTGCATCCTGCTTTTTTCTTTTTGTAGAAATGGGGTCTTCCTATGTTGCCCAAGCTGGTCTTGAACTCCTGGGCTCAAATTATCCTCCCACCTTACCCTCCCAAAGTGCTGGGATTACAGGCTTCAGGCTTCAGCCACTGTGTCTGGCTCTTCATTAATTTCTATGACTACATAAAGGACCAGAATTCATTTAATTAGTCCCTATTTGATGGGTTTTTTGAGGTTTTGCTATTACAAACAATGCTACAATGAATAAGCTATACATTCATAATTCTACAAGTAAAATTCCTAAGTCAAAGGGCATGTGTTATTTATAATTTGATAGATACTTACAGATTGTTACTGCAAAGATCACACTAATTTACCTTCTCACCAGCAATGCATGAAAATTAACAATGCATTTCTTGTTAATTTGTAGGAATGCTGTATATATTAGGGAAATCAGCCTTTTGCCTGTGACAAGTTGCATATATTCTTTTCTCAGGTTGTCTTTTGTTTGTAGTGGTTGGTACCAGGTAAAATTTGTTAAAACATTTTTATACAGTTGACTTTATTCATCTTTTCATTAATGGCTAATAGGTTTTATATCATAGTTAGAAGGACCATTATTAATCTGGTATTATAAAATAATTCTCCAAGATTTCTTTTGGTTGTGTATTTATTTTCGTTTTTACAGGTAAAACCTTGATCCATTTCAAATTTATCCAGCTATAAATGTGGGTTATATCACAATGCTATTTACTGAATAGCACCCTGATTTGATGAAATTGTCCATCCTTAACTTCTAGGAATTACACATTCTTGATTTTTTTTTTTTTAAATAATAATGACTCTTCCCTTACTGGCATCTATGGTCCTCATGAAATGTTTAAATGTTCCTCACTACTCTGATGCAGAGAATTAACATATCATATGCATGAATATTTACCTATTTATAGAAGCTAGCATTCCAGGACTGAGGTGCTGACATTGAGGAGTTTTTGCCAGTGGAAAGACAACTGATGGAGTTGCTGGATTTTTGTCCATATTTGGTAGAATATCATCATCATCTTCACTGTCCTGGAAACTTGGCAACTAGAAAACAAGTATTTATTATCAGCAGGTACCCATAAAAATGTACTTTCTCATTATCACAAAATAGTTTTTGGTGGGCTGATAAGTTGGTTTTCCTTCTTATAACATTTAAAAATAGTAGCAGACAATTAAAAACACTAGTAGTAGGTTGAGGAGTAGAGGCTAGAGGAACTCCATTTTAGATGCTAATCCACCATGCTGACTTCTGATTAACCCCAGTTCTGGAAATGCCTCTAAGATTTCTACTTCAATGTACTTATCAGAAATCTTGTCCTTAGGTCAAACCAACCTTCATGTTATCGTATGTAAACACATACTTAACACAAATCCTGCCCTTAGGCAAATTCCCTATGGTATATAAACCCTGGGTCTGGGGGAATAACCGTGTACACATCCACCATCTTGAGGCCACCCAAGAGATGGCTTCTGCTCAAAAGTCTCTATTAAATGTTTCTGAGAAACTGGATTTGTCACCCTCTTTATTCAGCCTGTAACCCTGTAGCATGGCTTCAAACCATGTTTTAAAATTTTTTCTTCATTTCTCCCCAATTTTAAGACATAACTTTGAGATAAATTGCGTATGTGTTTCCATTCATCTTGAAATACAGCCTCAAAATGTGCTGTGACCCTTCATTCCCTTTCTTTCCCCATTCCATGCTCCCATGACCTATGCACATGTATTTACCTAGATGCTTTTTAAGCATACACCATGCTCATTTATCTGGTTATATATTTCCTTAGAAGCTTCAGGGGCCGGATCTTGGCACAAACTGGATACCTCCAGAATTATCTCCTCAGTCAAGGCCAAAACTCACTCCCATCTAGAAATTTACTGCAAGATTTACTACAATTAATTTGTAACCTGGTTGGGCCCAGGATGGTGCTGGCCCCTTCACCAAATGGAATAATATTTCAAGATAAGCTGTTGGAGGAGATTGAGCCACCTGACACCTCCTGCATTCCAAACCCTCTTTCTCTATAAACCTTTAGGTTCAACTCTACAAATTGAAGACTGGAATTTTTGGAATTCCACCCACACTTCCCTTTGCTGGCACAGATAATAAAACTCTATCATACCTTGCTCTTGTTATATTAGCTTCTGTTGGACCCATATGCTGGTTACAATTTTTGTTGGCCCATACAGGGAGCCCTGTGTATTCACAGGAGGCTGCAGACCCACCTATCTGATCTTCTGTTGGAGGGGGCCATGGCCTATGAGTGCCAGCTGCTCATGGCTAGCTGACCCTGTGGCAAGAACATTAGGGGAGCTTCCAGCAGTTGCCAAGGTGCCTTTGTCTCGGGCAACTTTCTCTCCCTTTCTCCTTCTGCCACAGCATCTGCTGCATCCAAAGCTTTGCTAACAAAAAGAGAGTGTGATATTTTGAAGAAGATAACAAACACTGGAACTGGGTGAGCTGTTGATGTGCACCCAACCTCCCTCTGCCTCTTTTAGGGTGTTGCTGGGGCTCTGCTCCGTTTCAACTTAGCTGTTAGTGTCACCATTTGGCCATTTTTTGCATTTGTATTTGTGGCACCCTCAGGGCTTTGCTGGCATTGGAATCAGTCCCCTGGGGAGAGCCATGTGAAACCAAGGCAAGGAGTTTGGAACTCCACCCAGCCCCGCTAACTGGGGGTTTGTTTGGAGGTGTGCACCATTTGTTTGTCCGTGTGTATGGCCCCTAATCTCTCTCTCTCTCCATCTTTTCTATTTCTCCCAGCTCCATCCTCCTGACTACTTTGGAAACAAGCCATCTACAGCCTAAACTCCCCTGGGCCAAAAACACTCTTACCTCTCTCCAGCTAGAAACATTTAACCTTCACTGGTGACTTGTGGCGGTGGGAATGTTACAGCAGGTTAGCTAGACAGGCATAAGCAGGAAATGAGCAAGCCTCCCCACCCCCCACCAGGAATGTTAGGCGACCATCCCATGGTCAGGCCATTGTTAACTGTGTCTCTAAAATAATAATTAATCGTAGCCAGCACCAGGGAAAGGTAATCTCCCTATAAATAAAACACTTTAAAACTGGTGATCAGCAGCTTCCTGGTAAGATCTCAGGAGCTTGGCAGGTGGGCTCAAACCTGTGTATTAAGAGGCAAAACGGAGGAGCTGAACTGGTACATGGCCTCCTAGGGACATTCTACTGGTAAGGGAAGAAAACCTCAAGTGAGCCTGCGTACAAATCCGGTAAACACACTCTCAAGTGCTAGCAGGCCACTGGGGATGCGGACAGCCCACCTCAAGGTTAGAATCAGGACAGAAGAAACACAAGACCTCCAGAAGCATGCCCACTGGTAAACCTCCAGCTCACAAGGTTAAACCACGCATTTGTCCTTCAAGTCACCTGCTTGGCCCTCTTCTGAGAGTACTTTCCTTCCTTTTGTTTCTGCTCTAAAGTTTTTAAATAAACTTCCATTACTGCACTAAAACATGCCTTGGTTTCTCCTTCTGCCTTATGTTTCCTTGGTCAAATTCTCTTTCTAAAAAATTTTTATAATTATTATTTTTTAAAAAAACTAAGAATGGAGATGGGATTATATTCATTTTTGAAAAGATGTTTAGGCCAGGCACAGTGGCTCACGCCTATAATCCCAGCACTTTAGGAGGCCGAGACGGGGAAATCACTTGACGTCAGGAGTTCAAGACCAGCCTAGCCAGCATGGTGAAACTCTTGTCTCTACTAAAGACACAAAAATTAGCGGGGCATCGTGGTGTGCACCTATAAGTCCAGCTACTTGATAGGCTAAGGCAGGAAAATGGCTTGAACCCAGGAGGTGGAGGTTACAGTGAGCTGAAATCGTGCCAATGTATTCCAGCCTGGGCAAAAAGAGCAAACTCCATCGCAACAACAACAAAAAAGTAGCCTGGTGTAGTGGCGCATGCCTGTAATCCCAACTACTCGCAAGGCTGAGACAGAAAAATCACTTGGACCCAGGAGGCAGAGGTTGCAGTGAGGCAAGATCATGCCATTGCACTCCAGCCTGGGCAACAGAGCAAAGAATCTGTCTCAAAAATAAAAAATAAATAAAAATGTCTTAATTACAACACCATCTAAGGTTGGATGGACCAAAGGGAGTCCGTGCTGGTCCCTCAACATTAAAAAAAGTTCCAAATCAGTATACAGTATTTTCCCAAATTTGGAGAAAATTTAAAAGCCAGAAAGTAAAGATTACAATGAGAAACCCCACCTGTAATTGCCTGGGTCAATGGTTAGACTAGCTAAGACTGGGAGAAGGGATCAAGTCACTTCGCTCAACTCCCAGCTGTGAACCTAAAACCTTTTTCACAAGAAAGGGCAAAATGGCCTAGAGGTGGAAAAGCAAAGTTCCTGGGACTAGAACATAAAATGTAAGGGTTGACAGGATTACGAAAGTTAGATTCTGTTTATACAAGTTTTATGTAAAGTAGTTGTGTCTCCTTTACCTAAACGTTTTATGGAAACAGACATTGTATCTCACTGGTGAATGTTTCCCCTACCTCATACTGTAAAACAGAAAATATGTAAGTTTGCTTTTTGAGCAATATTAATTGGACATGCTAAATGGGGACCAGTTAAGACTGCCCGAGCCCACAGAGTGTACAGAAGAAGCTGCAGTACTGGTAGGGATAAATTCATCACTTGATAGCCCTTTGTGGAAAACTCACTGGGGTTTATGGCAAAAGTCTGTGAGTACCTCCCAGCAGAGACTACTGGGACTTTAGACTGGAGAATTTCACTTGAGGGACTTTTACTGCCTTGCTATGGGTTATTAACTGAAGCTATCCTTATGACTGAAGGACATAAAATGATCCTGACACTTGAAATACCTATGCTGTGTGAAGTGATGTCAGAGAAACATTGTAATGGGAATAGCAGTGCCCAGAAGCGTGCCATAATAACAATGGAAACAATTTCTACATGGTCATGCTACCAGGACAGTACAAGGCAGTATGAGCAGTGAGCCTTTTTTCCACTAAGACTGACTCTGGAACTGTGAGGAGCTGCTGGATTCAACAGTACCTAATAAACAGCTCTCACATGATTAACAAAGAACTGCTTGGTTTGTAGATGGCAATTCCAACATGTTGTCCAAACCTTGTTTTGAAGGCTGCTACTCTGATTAAAGAAGAGTCAAGAACACCTTTTTTTCTTTTAAGCTATTTAGAGCTTACAGGAATTGAGTAAAGCATACTTTTATAAGCAAAATTTATCTTTCTCTCTGAGTTCTCCAAAATCTGGAAACTAACTGTACATACTCTTATTTTGTAGCAATATAGTGATTTTCAATAAGAATATGTTTTCCTTTGTACTAGGACACATTGGAGACATGGGTTATTTTATATGCCGGCTTTGACTGAAATGGCCTATTTTCAAATATGACCATAATGCTTTGAGAAATTGAGTTTAGCTTGATAGAGCTGTTAAAAAGCCTCTTGGAAAGACTGGTCTGGTACTTTGACTACACAGGTTCCTTTACAAGATTCCTAATCCATGCTAAGTTAAGAATGTCACTATCTGACAGACCTAGGAATCTCAAGTTATTTTTATACCTTGAGAAAAGAGGAATTCACCCATTTCAACTATGGTATTTAAGCCCTGAGTCTGTAGGTAACAGTGCAGGGATCCATCATTCTGAAGCCACCTGAGATATAGCTTGTATTTGCAGCTCTCCAGTAAATGTTTTTCTCTAAGAAACTGAATTTGTCAGCCTCTTTCTTCAGCCTCTCAGCTCCCTTAGCCTTTAGGGACAGGTCTGCATATACCTACTCACTTTGGAACAAGGATAGAGCCTTAGCCTTTAAAGACTTAATTTATCTTGTGTAAAACAGAGATAATAACAACTATTTCTAAAGGTTATGTAGACCAGAGGTCAGCAAATGTCTTCTGTAAAGAATCAGAGTAAATATTTTAGGTTTTGTAGTTGTCTCTATCCTAACTACTCAACTCTGCACTGTAGCATGGAAGAAGCCATAGACAATATGCAAACAAATGGGCATCACTGTGTTCCAATAAAATATTGTTTACAAAAAAAGGTGGTAGGCTGGACTGGGGTCCACAGGGCCATAGTTTGCTCCCCCTTCATATCAACAGAACAAAACAAACCTCTAATTCACTTACTATTATACTTAGCACTTAGTAGGGACTGTGTTAAAACTATGTCACAGAAAATGAGATAATTTGTTGTTATTTCTACTTTAGTTCTGTTCTTTATGATGCTACTATTGGATTTAGGCTAAAATCTACATATATAGAACCTGAAATGATGGTGGGACAACATAAAGGGTACAAGCCCATAGTGTTGTGAAGAAAACATTGTCAGGGCCTCTGATGGCTCTCTTAAAAGACTTCCCTCTATAACCAGTATAAGCAAAAGGGGGGCCCAGCTAATGATGTTACTGAACTCTGTAAAGCATAGTGTAGCCTTTTTAAATTGAAGATGATTTAATGACAAGAAGTTGGTAGATGAAAAAATTACCTTTATATCTAGCTCACTAACACAACTATTTGACTTTTTATACTCCATAGTACAGTTGCCTATTATCCACACATTTTTGCATTACTTAAATCTGAATATTCTTAACATTTATATTTAGATTCTAGAAAGTCTTAAATGTACACTTAATATCTGTATTGTATTTCAATGTGTTTATGAAAAACATCTTTATTGGATATACAGACTGTTTTCCAGTTTTTTGCTATAAAGATAAAACTGCACAAAATATCTCTGCAAAGATTTTGGGCTTTTGGATTTCTTAGAATAACTCTCAAGAACAGAATAAATCTTTATGGCTTTTGTAATATATTGCCATATTGCTTTCTTACAAAAAGGTACGATTCAATTTGTATACCCACTGACGTATGACTGTATCAGCATCACCACTGCTTCTGTTAGCAGTGAATATTTTAACTATTTTTTAAAGATTCTATAATTTAGAAAGTATACATGTAATTCATTTTACTTTCTTGGATTACTAGATAAAATGACTTCTCCAACTGTTTATTCAGCCTTTTGAATTTCTTCTTATTCACACTTTTCCTGTGATCCTGGTACTTTGTTATTCCAGTAACATCTGAATGAGTTCTTAGTATTACATATATTAGCTTGGTTGCCATTTGCTGTGAATATTTTACTCCAATCACTGAAATTTTTAGTTATGCTACTCTTCATATACAAAAATTTTTTCATACATTCAAATCTTTCAATACTGTGCTACTATCACTTAATCCCTTCTTTCAATTACTACGCAGTAGATAATAATCCTTTATCACCTTTAAAAAAAAGTTTGCTTGGTAGTATATTAAACTTTCTATGTTTGGCCTATTTCTAGGTTTACTTTACTGTTTGATTCTACAAACATTACCTTTGAACCAACAAAAGTGCAGACTCTGGAAACTAGTAAGAATGGCATGTATCAGCAGATCGTTTGCCATAAGACTACGATCACATCTAGGGAAGCTACTGATCTTTGGCCTATTAGTGATGAACACTAACCATACAAAAAAAATGAAAGATGCAAAAGCCAATACAGATAAAGAAAACAATGATTTCATGCCTCTTACCAGTATTCTTTGATGCTGTAAAGGTGTTGTACTGAAAAAATCATCATGGTCATCTTTTGGCAACTGTTCCAGAAAATCCCTCATCTGTTGCTTCCTTTTAAGAGTTCCCACTTTGGCGGTTATCTTAATAGTTTGTTTCTGATCAGCATCAACTCTCTTGCCTTGAGTAGCAAAACATTTTGATTAAGGATTTGGTTATTATTAGTAACTGCTCTATAAAGTTAACAGCCTTGTAAGGTCTAAATTGTACATTCATCTTAAAAAAAGAAAAAAACACTCAGCCTTAGCTGGGCTCAGTGTAACCCCAGCACTTTGGAAGGCCAAAACCCCAGCTGCCTGTAACCCCAGCACTTTGGAAGGCCAAGGCAGGAGGAATGCTTGAGCCCAGGAGTTCAAAACCTGCCTGGGCAATACAGGGAGACCCCATCTCTATAAATAATATAAAGAAAGGAGAAAAAAAAAAAAAGAGAGAAGAAAACCTGTTATTTTACAAGTCTCCTATAGAACAAATGATTATTTCTACACTAGGATCTGAGATTTGTGCAATATGATTAGCCCACATGATACTGTGAAGAAGCTAAGATTAAGCAGGGTAAGGTTAAAGAGATTTTTTTTTTTTTGTACAGATGGGGTTTTGTCATGTTGCCCATATTGGTCTCAAACTTGTGAGCTCAAGTAATTGGCCCGCCTTGGCCTCCCAAAGTGCTGGGATTACAGGCATGAGCCACCATGCCTGGCCCAAAAGATCTTTACACTTTAAGAATGACTGCCTCTACATTGCCCCTTGCTTAATTCCTAATTTGATTTTCTTAAAACATATAAACCTTACTGAATTATGACAGGCATACTGGGTACTCACTGATGCTTATTATAGAAATTCTCCAGCATAATATACCTTTTACTTGTAATCATGAACAGAAGTATATAATCCTGGGACTATGAAATTTTTTCTGAGCTTTCTCATAAATTACCTGGGGAATCTGACCCAAGTGGCCTTTAATTAAACCCTTAGAACAATAATTCAGATACTGCAATTTCTGGATCTAACTGCAGAATTCCTAAAACTCAAAGCACAAGGCTACTAAACTACTACTGATGAAAGTAGCAATCTAGGTAAGAATTAAAAATTAAACAGATGATTTCTGTAGTTCTTTCTAGCTTTAATATTTTAAGAAAATATACCTATAAATAATACTCATGGATAAATATAAAATATATCTAATTTCAGTGACCAGAAATCAACACTGAGCACTAGGAAAACACTATTTACTATAAAGATTACCATTTTGGTCTTTGGAATTGGCTGGCTTTTTCTCAGTAACATGTTTCTGGGTTCGTTTCCCTCTGGGATTTTCCATGTATTTCCTCTGGCATTCTTCAGCAGATCGAGAACCGACAACTGCAGCTACATTTGACCAGAAACCAGGTTTGTGCTTTGGAAGAGATGCAAACGCACTATGGAAGATCAAAACCAATTAAAGCATAAGAAATTCAAACCAGTGATAATAACCACTTAAAAGCGTACCACTGAGTTAATGAGATTTACTGGAATGAAGGAATTAGTTTTATCAAAACCATTCTGGATAAAATTAGGAAAGATATTCCCTCCCCCCAGTAACTTACTCTAGTGCTTAAAATATGAAGATGTAATTCTGCATATCTAGTAGATGTCTTCTAAGTATTTTGATGTTTTCTATTAAACCTGAAAAATGACCCTCAGTCTTTCAACATTTTTTTTCCCAAGTACAACTAATCGAAGATATGGTTTTTTGGGAGACTCTGGCACGACCAAATTTTCCACCCTGTTACCTTAAATCTTACTGGTGATAAGTATATTGGACAGTAAGATTTTAGTTCCTGTATAGTCTAGGTTATAAGTTCTTAAAAAGTGTTATGCTTGCTATCATAATGCTATACTTTGTAGAACTCAGTGTTTTAGATACATGCTCTCTTAAGGAAAATAAAAACTGAAATAGAGAACACTGTAAGGAAGTCCCTAATTTAACATCTGAGTTACACTCTACAAGTTCCTTTGTAAATGATTTAGAATCTGGTATACACATTACCACCCCCACTCTCCCCAGAAAAAGATTTTACATATTGTGGTTAGATTGACAATTTAGCCAGAAAACATCTATGTATTTCCACCATACAAGAGAGGTGAAGAGCCTTAAGAGCATACATAACAAAATGTAAAATAACTTGGAAGTAATGAGTTTTGAGCATTATGTTTGTTTTACATAATTTAATTATAAGTTTATATAATTTAATTTTTAATGACTTTAACACTCAATTTGTAAAATTCCCCAAAATATAACAATCAGCTCTTATGAACAGCTACCAGTTGACCACAGCATACTATTCCATGCAGAAAAGAACACTTAGGAGCATTAAATACTTGTTAATGAATTTTACATAATTAATCATTCCACAGGTGTTCTAAAGTGAAAAAACAGAAAGACTTGGGAACTTAACCTTCCCTATTTGTGTGTGTAGCTAATTTCTAAGTCTAGGACTTTCTAAAAGAACTATTTTACATAACAAAATTTTATGTAACAAAAATAATAATGTATCTATTAAGAAATTAGTACTTAACACATCTCCTCTAGGTTATTCCACATAATTTAAAAAGACAAACTTAAACATATCACACCATGTTTAAAACTTGTTTCATTATTCTTAGCATAAAACCCCGAATCCTTAATGTAATGCTGTATTGTTCCTTGCCTGACTCTCTAGTCTCATCTTGTACTGCTCTTCACCCAACTTTCAGTATTCCAGTCACTCTGGCTTTTATTTTTCTTTTTTTCCTATGAGCATTATCATAATTGTGAGCATTATCACAGCTCAATGCAGCCTTCAACTTCTAGGCTCAGGCAATCCTCCTGACTCTGCCTCCTTAATGGTTGGCTCTACAGGCACATACCCCACACCCAGTCTTTCAGTATTTCTAAATGTGCCATCTTCCTTTCTACTTTTGTGTGTGCTATTCTAAGGTCCATTTGTCTTGAATCTTTGGCTTAAATAATTCTTATTTATTGATAATAGTTTAAATATGTGTCCCTACCCAAGTCTCATATCTAAATGTAATCCCCAGTATTGTAAATGGGGCCTAGGGGAAGGTGACTGGATCATGGAGGCAGATTCCTCATGAATTATTTAACACCATCCCTCCTGGTACCGTACTTGTGATAATGAGTTCTCATGAAATCTGGTCATTTAAAAGCATGTAGCACCTCTCCCCTCACTCTCTTGCTTCTGCTTTGGCCATGTGATGTGCCTGTCCTCCCTTCACCTTCTGCCATGACTGTGTTTGCTGAGGCCTCCACAGGAGCCAAGCAGATACCAGCATCATGCTTTCTGTACAGCCAGTAGAATCATGAGCCAATTAAACCTCCTTTCGTTTTTTTTTTTCTTTTCTGAGACCATCTTGCTCTATTGCCTAAGCTGGAATGCAGTGGCACGATCTTGGCTCACTGCAACCTCCACCTCCTGGATTCAAGTGATTCTCCTGCCTCAGCCTCCCAAGTAGCTGGGATTTCAGGCATGCAATAAGATGCCCGACTAATTTTTTATATTTTTAGTAGAGACGGGGTTTCACCATGCTGCCCAGACTGGTCTTGAACTCCTGAGCTCGTGATCCGCCCGCCTCGGCCTCCCAAAGTGCTGGGATTACAGGCATTAGCCACCACGCCTGGCCAACCTCTTTTAAGTTACCTAGTCTCAGGTATTTCTTTATAGCAAGAATGGGCTAATACATGGCTGGCACTACAGGTGCACACCTCTACCCTCATCCTTTTGGTATTTCTAAATATGCCCCTTTAATTCCTACTTTTAAGTACATCGTTCTATCTAAGGTGGCTTAAATAATTCTTATTTATCCTTCAGATCATAGTTCAAGTACCAGGCTTAAATTAGATTAGATTGCCCTGATATATATATTATTTTTATAAATTTCCTACAATGATTATGTGCTGAATATCTGTCTACCCTATTCAGTTACAATCATGATGAGGGGTACAAGGCAGTGGGCTGTAAATGAGAATCACTTGAGGAGCCTACAACAAAATGCAAACAAGCAAATGAGTAAGTAACATAAGATTTGTTATGAAATCTACTCCTCAAGATTTCAATTTAGCAAGTCAGAAATGTCAGTAATTTGCATTTCTTCAAAAAGACCGCCTGTGATTATTTTGCTATGTAGGCGGGATTGAAATTGCTTTTATGTTGTTCATAAGAAAGAGAATCACATCTAATTGAGTGGTTAACAAAAACAGCTAATGACAGGGAAAGGCTTCAAGAAGTAGGTGACATGTGAGATACAATTTAAAGAATAGATAAAAATAGGGCCGGGCGTGGTGGCTCATGCCTGTAATCCAAGCACTTTGGAGGCCAAGGCAGGCGGATCACCTGAGGTCAGGAGTTCAAGACCAGCCTGACCAACATGGTGAAACCCCGTCTTTAAAAAATAAATAAATAAAAAAGAATAAAAATATAACAGGTGGACAATGAGGCAATAACATTGGCAAACAAATGGAGATGAGGAACTATGACATTTGGTTAGGGAATGGCAAACAGTTCATATTCATAGTACGATAAATTTGAAAGTAATGGCTGCAAGTCAGAGCTTTGAACAAAAACTAGAAAAGCATACCTAAACCCAGGCAGCCCATATCTGAGTATCTTAAAAGTATGCACTTCTAACATGAATTTTTTAAATTAACATCCAGTAAAGTTGACTCTTTGGTATATGGTTCTATGAATCTTCACATATAGACCTGCATAACCGTTATCACAAGTGGTTACCCAGGACAGTTCTGCCACAAGGAAAGAAATCCATTGTGCTACCTTTTTGTTGTCACATCTTCCCATATTAACCACTGCAATTCTTAATCTGTTTTCTTCCTCTCAAGTTTTGTCTTTTCCAGAATGTCATATAAATGAAATCATATAGCATACAACCCTTTGAGCTGGCTTCTTTCATTCAATATGCCTTTGAAATTCAACCAGGTTGTTATATGTATCAATAGTTCTTCCTGTTTACTGCTTAGTAGTGCACCGAAAGAATGTACCATAATTTGTTTATGCAGAAAGTACGACAGAAACCAAAGAAAGGGAGGAGCTTGGCATAGCAACCCTTTAAATTTGTTTATCAACTCCTAGGCCCATCCTGCAAATTTTGATATATTTTCATTTTTGTTCAGTTAAGAATATCTGGCCAAGCTGGTTGCTCACACCTGTAATCCTAGCATTTTGGGAGGCTGAGGAAGGTGAATCACTTGAGGGCAGGAGTTTGAGACCAGCCTGGCCAACATGGTGAAACCCCAACTGCACTAAAAATACAAATTAGCTGAGCATTGGTGGTGCACACCTGTAATACCAGCTACCTGGGAGGCTGAGACAGGAGAATTGCTTGAACTCAGACAGTGGAGGTTCCAGTGAGCTGAGATTGCACCACTGCACTCCAGCCTGGGTGACAGACCAAGTCTCTGTCCCAAAAAAAAAAAAGAATTTTTTACTTTTCCTTGAGCCTTCTTCATTGACTTACAGATTATTTATATGTAAGTTATTAAATTTTGAACCACTTGGAAATTTTCCTTTTATTGATTTATAGTTTAATTCAATTATCAGAGAACATGCTTTGTATGATTTCAGCTATTTTAAATTTGTTAAGATGTTTTATGATCTGGTATATGTTCTATCTTAATGAATGATCAAACCTATCCTTGGAAATGATGTATTCTTTTTCTTATTATTGGGTGAAATGTTATGTAAATGTGAATCAGATACAAATGACTGATGGTGCTATTCAGTTCTATATCCTTGCTAATTTCTGTCAACTAGTCCTATCAAATACCAAGAGGTGAGTAGATTTGATTATCCTTGCAGTTTAGTCTGCTGCTTTCAGTTGTCAGTTTTTAACTCATGTATTTTGAGGTTTTATTGTTAGGTGCATACACACTTAGAAATTTTATGGCTTCCTTGTGACTGACCCTTCTATCATTTGTAATGGCTTTATTTCTGATAATTTTCTTCCTACTAAAATCTATTTTGACAGATATTAATAAAGCCACTCAAGCTTTCTTTTGATTTGTGTTTACATGATACTTTTCTAGCCTTGTAACCTACCTACATCATTAAAGTGAATTTCTTCTATACAGCATATAATTAGATCATGTTTTTAAATTCATTCTGACAATGTCTTTTAATTGGTATATTAGACCATTTAATTATTCTGGATTTAGGTCAAACATTTTATTATTTGTTTTTCGCTTGCTCCATGTAAAAACTTCCTCCATTTCTCTCTTTTACCTTCTTTTGGGCTATTTGATTTTCTGGTATTTTAATTTATATGTTTTAATTTATCTCTTTGAATAGTTTTTTTTAGAAGCTGCTCTAGGGATGACATTAAATATACTTAACTTCAACAGTCTGCTTCTAATCAGTATTTTATAGCTTCAAGGGAAATGTTAATATTTTTCTTTTAGTAGGTTATCAAACTGGTTGTATCCCAACCTATCCATTCAGTCTACTGTCGTTGTTTCAGTGTCAGTTTCATTTTTCAAAGCTCTGCAGTGCTATTAGGATCTATCCTGTGTGTGGGACACTGAGTAGCAAGCCTAGAAACTAGGTGTGGTCTAGTTTCAGTTAGCTCAGTTTAGTTCAGTTCTCAAAGTCTTTTATATGCTGTTTAGGACCACATCCACATATGTACAACTCCTGGGTGGGCACAGAAGTTCATAAACAACTTTATGGGGTTGCTAGTTTGTCTCTCTCTCTGTGATTTCTGGTTCCCAGGAGTTTCCCTTGTCAGTTCACTGGCCAGAAAGCTTGGGCTTTCATTACTCTGCTCTGCTGTATGCTTCACACAACTGAATTTTTGTCCAGTACCAAGCAACAGCCAACAGAAAGAGAACAGAAGCAACAGGTACTTGCCTCACTATTTTGAGACAACCAATCCTAATTGTAGAGGAGGTTCTCATCTCTCAGAGTTTTAGATATATCTTAGCCCCAGCTGATGCTGTGATTGTAGCCCCTGCAGGATTGCATGGGGACTGAGTTAAGAAAAAAGACAAAAGGAAACTATGGATTTCCTCTATTGTTTCTTAGTGTTAGCCTCCTTTCTGCTCCTTAACCCAGAACTGGAGAACTAGAAACTCTTTGATGATTTAGTGGTACTTAAAATTCCAGTCTACAATCGACCTGCTATTATTTACTTTCTTAGGTCAACAAAAAGCCGTTTCATGCATTCTGTCTAGTTGTTTTTTTTTTTTTTTTGAGATAAAGTTTCGCTTTTGTTGCCCAAGCTGGAGTGCAATGGTGCAATCTTGGCTCACTGCAATCTCGACCTCCTGGGCTCAAGCTATTCTCCTGCCTCAGCCTCCAGAGTAGCTGGGATTGCAGGCATGTGCCACTATGACCTGCTAATTTTTGTATCTTTAGTAGAGACGGAGTTTCACCACATTGACAAGGCTGGTCTCAAACTTCTGACCTCAGGCGATCCACCTGCCTCGGCCTGCCAAAGTGCTGGGATTACAGCCATGAACACTAGATGTGGTATAGTTTTGTGTTCTCCTTCTCACCTTTTTCAATCCTATCTTCCTTTCTTTTCACTAGATCACTCTCTAGTGACTCCCGGGTTCAAGCGATTCTCCTGCTTCAGCCTCCTGAGTAGCTGGAACTACAGGCACGTGCCACCACGCCCAGCCAATTTTTGTATTTTTAGTAGAGACGGGGTTTCACCATGTTGGCCAGCATGACCTTCATCTCCTGACCTTGTGATCCACCCACCTTGGCCTCCCAAAGTGCTGGGATTACAGGTGTTACCCAATGCGCCCAGCCACCATATCCAATTCTTAATATGCTTGATTTAACGGCAGCAATGGGCACAATAAATCACTCCGACACTTTTGAAAGACTCTCACTATGCATCTCTACAATACGACTTAGTCCTGGGTTTCCCCCCCCTTATTGGCCTGCTCCTCTCCCTCCTTTAAATACTTTTCTCAGAGCTCAAGATTATACTCTTATTCTCTAATTTTTTTTTTTTTTGAGATGGAGTCTTGCTCTGTCAGGTGAGTCTGGGGTGCAGTGGCACGATCTCAACTCTCTGCAACCTCCACCTCCGGAGTTCAAGTTCTTCTGCCTCAGCCTCCCGAGCAGCTGGGACTACAGGTGTATGCCACCACACTGAGCTAATTTTTGTATTTTTAGTGGAGATAGGGTTTCACCATATTGGCAAGGCTGGTCTTGAACTCCTGACCTTGTGATCCACCCGTCTCGGCCTCCAAAGTGCTGGGATTACAGGCATGAGCCATTGCGCCCGGCCTATGCCCTTGTTCTCTTTACACCATCTCCTTATATTTTCTCATCATTTCAATCTACTGGATTCAAATACCATCTTTATGCTTATTAAAGTTATATTGCAGCCTAGAACTCACTGAAACCTACCTCTTAACAGACAATCCAAATAGAACATGTCTAAAAAGAAACTCAATTCCCAACCTCAACTTATTCTTTCCTCAAATATTTCCCACACCACCATCTACCAAGTTATTTAGGTCAGGTGCCACACAATTGGTAGAATTTGTATTTGATACTGTACAAATATTACTAGATTTAATCTGATTTTCTCCATCTTTACAGCTCCCCATCAGTGCAGACCACAATGGACTATTCCAACAACCCCACAATTAATGCCTTGTCTACCTCCCCAAAGGAATCTTCTTAAACTGTATCATGCCATCCTTAAATGTCTTTTTATTACACCTAAAATCAAAAGAAAAACTCTTAAGCATGACCTAGAAGGTTGTGCCCAATACAGTCACGGCCTTTCTGCTCACACCTCAAGCCATTCCCCTACAACTCATTACGCTCAATAACAGGAGTCTTATTTTAGTTCCTCCCATATCAACATTTTCCTAGCATTAGGACCTTTGTTTAGGTTGTTCTCTGTTCCTGGAATGCGGTTTCTCTAGTCCTTCATATGGGTGACACCATATAATCCTTTGATCTCCATTTAAAAAGAAAGCTTTCCTGGTAATACTACCTATAGTTCCCCATAACAGCTTCATGTTTGTTTCCTTCACAGAATGTATCACAATTTATTAGTTATTTTTATTTACTAGCTTATTTTTGTATTATCTATCATCCCTATTAAATTGCTCCTTGAGGAAAAGAACCTTGTCTATTTTATTTCTGTATCTCCAAACATTCCAAACTAATCCGTATATAGGAAGTACCCAATAAGTAAATGCTGAATGAATGAATGAAAGAGCAGTTTCTTTTTTTTTTCTTAAGGCACAGGACTAATGGAGTTGGAGAAAGAGCAGGTTCTTAACTGAACTTTACTTGAATTTCTGTTCTAAGTATAAAACCTTGGAAAAAGACATCAATTTGAAACTCTGTTTTATTCCCTATAAATGAAAGGAAAAAGACTACATTAAGTTACCTGCAAATTTGAATTCAGCTTTATGGTTTTGTAATAGTAAAGTTAATTATAAACCACTTCTTAAACTATGAAGCTATGTGACAGAGTACCATTTGGCTACCTTGAAATATTACATGGGAATGAAAAGAAGGTCACTTTTGCTTTCCTCATACATAGGCTTTCCTCACACTTTCCTCATATTAGAGATGACCACAAAATACTACTAGAAGTTATCTGTATTCTACCTCCATTTCCTGTACAAACTGTAATTTCTCCCCATTTTTTTGGGTGACATCTTCCATGTTACTTGTCAGAAGTCATTAATTCAACCCTTTATTGCTGTTTTTATGACTTTAACTGTTTTTTGGCTGCTCTTTGGATATTTCAGAATCAAATCTAAATACTTACCAATGAAGTTTCTGTAACTCCTCCTCATTCCATTCCTTATCCTGAATTAAACCAGGTAAACATTCTAAGGAATGCATATGTGACTTCTCAGCTCCTACTGCCTCAGTAATTGGAAACTCTTTCCTAACACAAGACTTCCGAAGAGTTTCTTTGACAGAAGGTCTAGCTTTCTTTTGTTTGACATAAAATTCATTTTCACTTTCTTCAGTTTCAGGTTCTGAAATCATTGGAATATTACTTGTGGTATTTCTTGTACTCTTTCTCAGGTGAACCACTGCTTCTTTGGTATTTCTTGCTTTGGTTTTCTTAACAATTCCAGCTTTCCTTTTAATTTCCTTTTCTGTTTCACTTTCTTCACTTGACAAATCTGGTGAGGACTGATGCTTATAAAATGACATAGCTACCTGATTTTCTATTTTCTTCAATTTTGGTGACAACCTGGCATTTTTCTTAGAGTCAGAGGTGAGCATTTGTTCCTTTTCAAGGTTAGATATTTTTATTTTCTTGCTGACACTAAGTAAATCATGTTCATTGCAATCTTCCTTGTTTTTACTTTTACGACCTTCAAATGTATTTTCTGAAGTCCTCATGGACTTGTTGACAGGACTTTCTTTTTGATGCTCTGGTGTTAGAAAATCTGCTACTGCTTTAATGGTGTCAGAGGACAGATTATACCTCATGCATCTTTGCTCTATCACTTTTCTAGATTTCAGTGGTGTTACTAAAATACAAGCTTTTCTCTGATTGATGGTGATGTATTTTCTTTCTTCATCTGGGAAAGACTGTTCCCTTGAGGTTAGAATGTCAATGGATATATCCGATTCTTCAGTTGTCTCTTTAATTTTGTAAAATAAAAACCAAAGACCAAAATCTCAAATTAGCTATAAACAAATCTAAGCATCGAAAATATATTTTCACAATATACCATTTTTATCCCTACGCTACACTGTATACCCCCCTGTCATATTAATCTTTCTGAAGCCCAGGTCTATTCAGACCACTGTCCCTTCAATTATAAACATATACTATTGTTTATATAAACCTGTCAGTGACTTCTCACAGTATTCTAATAGATATATAAATAAGCTCTTTTGCCTGGCCTTCCACATAGTTCCAGTCTCTCAATGTTCTCAAAATCTCAACTATATTCTGTTTAGAACTATACCACTTGCTATTTCTGAGATTTTCTTGGTTCTCAACTTTCATTAATGTTGTTCACTCTGCTTTGAAAATGTTCTGGCCAGGCGCGGTGGCTCATGCCTGTAATCCCAGCACTTTGGGAGGCCGAGGCAGGCGTATCACGAGGTCAGGAGATTGAGACCATCCTGGCTAACACAGTAAAACCCCGTCTCTCATAAAAAAAAAAAAACCAAAATATTAGCTGGGTGTGGTGGCAAGTGCCTCTAGTCCCAACTACTCAGGAGGCTGAGGCAGGAGAATTGCTTGAACCTGGGAGGCTGAGGTTGCAGCGAGCCGAGATTGTGCCACTGTACTCCAGCCTGGGCGACAGAGCAAGACTCCATCAGAGAGAAGAGTGAAGAGAGAAGAGAATAATGTTCTTCACTCATCTATAAACAAAATCACTACTTGCTTCAATTTTATTCTCTAACCCACCTAGTGTACAAACTTGTACACATTCCCTATACTGAATGAAAGCTCTCCTGCAAGTTTCCAGAATACTTTAAAATAAAGCCATGTTTGACAGGGAGTCTGGTACTATAATTGCACACTTGTTTTTCAATCCAACTGGAAAAAATTATTAATGGTTAGAACTTTATGGTTTGATTTTTTTTGCTGGAGTTAGTACGAAGCCTTTCATATATACAGAAGACAATAAGTAAATGCTTGTTAAATCAATGCCCTGGAGGTAAAATATTCAGAAGATACAAGAAATCCAGCAAAGTCACTGAACCCTTACTAAATATGTATTATATGAGCTGTGCTAGTTAGGAAAACATGGAACTCCATCTGCATGGCTCCACTTTCATTGCCAATGATGGTCAAATAAACATACCAAAACCAAATGCCCACAAATGCCATGAAGTACAGAACAAGAAAAACAGAACCTGAGAATCTTATACCTTGTCACTAAAGAAAGCAAATTAAAATGAGAACAATTCACCAATTCGAAACCTAAGTAATGAGAAGTCAAACTAACTGAAACTGACCTATCCAACTGTAATCAGAAATACATGTAAACTGCAAATCATCCCACCAATTGTCATAGAAGCATATTATAACCTTCACATATTATGTGCCATTGTTTACAAGATGACAGACAAAATAAGACTGATAGTTAATACTGAATGCTGGGGAGAAAAGCAGCCTCTAAATTATAATCCAGGGAAAAAGGTACTAATCAAAATAACTTAGAAAGTTTCTACAAGATTTTCCACTGGCATCATATATCTTCAAATTATGAGAAAAGTATTTTCTTCTAACTCCTCATACAAATCCAATTCAAGTGTTCAATTGGGAATTTGAAAAATTTCAACATTCTAATTCTGAACAATACTTCCATTCAGAATATTTGTTAATTTTAATAAACCATTTAATAGAGATCCAGCTGTCTTGGATACTTTTATCCAACTTGCATAAACTTATCTAAGTAGCATTGCTTTCCTATCTTCTTCAAACAAATGTTCTTCACTTTCACTTTTCACTTTCAAGAAATAAAACTGAAAAAATGCTATAAAACTAATGGCTTTAGGTCAACATGAAATTGTAAACTTCCTAATGTTTAGACGAAAGGCTCTAAATTATGGCATGCAGGATTCCAATTAAATCACTCTGAAAATCCACACTTAAAACAAAATTATTGTATTGAATTCATAAAAGGATTCAGTCTTTACACATTCCTGTAATCATATTTTAAATGATAATTTTGTGATCTAAACAAATCTTTTAGTACCCAGATTAAAGAGGGCAAACCTGTAAGTATAGGAGGCATTTAAATGGTTATTTTATTATGCAAATCATCTTATGTAAAAATAACAAAACCAAACACTTAAAACCATTAAATAATTTGCCATTTTACACTAGGAAATTTACAAGATCACTTTTATCATATAAAAACATTTCAAATAGTAGCCTTCTGCTTATCATTAAAAAACCACGAAAGATATATTACCTTGCTTCTGACTTTTTATTATCCTTTCATTTGTTCTTTCACCATTTTTTAGTTTCTTTGAAGACATTTTATACTCTTTTTTTCCAATTAATTCCTTCAAAACAAAAACATAATTAGGTTTTATTTCAAAACTACTACCTAAATATGATCTGAAGCATTTTCATAGTATGCATCAAGCATACAAATTTCTAGGTACTTACAGTTCCACAAATTTCACTAGTGGACACATTCAGAAACTCATTTGCCAGAGCTTGAGCGCTACAAGCAACATCTGGGTATCCATTATCCTATATATTTTCTTTATTAATTTAATATTTTGTGGTTTTTCAAGTGCTTTTAAAAATATACTTTATTTAAACTTTTCTCTAAAGGCTAAAACTTTTATTGTTGCCTGCATTCTGTCAATGATAGGGAAAATAAATATCAACACACTCAGTCCCCAAGTTAATGAAACGCTGATACTTAAAAAACATAACTCATGGAAGGGCACAGCTCATGCCTATAATCCCAGCACGTCGGGAGGCCGAGGTGGGTGGATCACAAGGTCAGGAGTTCTAGACCAGCCTGGCCAATATAATAAAACCCCATCTCTACTAAAACTACAAAAATTAGCCAGGCGTGGTGGTGTGTGCCTATAGCTCCTGCTACTCAGGAAGCTGAGGCAAGAGAATCGATTGAACTCAGGAGGCAGAGGTTGCAGTGAGCAGAGATCATGCCACTACAGTATAGCCTGGGCAACAAAGGGAAATGCCGTCTCATAAAAACACACACACACACACACACACACACACACACACCCCCCCTACTGATTTTCAGTAGTAAATCACCCCTCTAAATATTAACTTGTACTATACAGTATACAATAAAGCCTTACCTGATTAGATAAGTCATATCCTCCTTCATTTTGAATGGTATTATTTACTTGGTCATCTGGGAACCTTAATGATGGTTTACTTTGGCAATTACTGTGGCACACGTTTAATTCTGTAGCCCCTGGCAACTCACTGTGCTTATTATTCTTCAGTTCTATAAATACAAAGATGAAGATCTCAATCAATGATTATATAAAAGGTAAGCTGCTTTTCTACATAAAGAATTAACTTTGAGGCTAGGTGTGATGGCTCACAGCTATAATCCCAGCACTTTTGGAGGCCAAGAGAGGAGGATTGCTTGAGCCCAGTAGTTCAAGACTAGCCTAGGCAAAATAGTGATATGCTGATTCTACAAAAAATAAAAGGTTGGTGCATGCTTATGGTCCCAAATACTTGGAAGCTTGAAGTGGGAGGATCACTTGAGCCAGGGAAGTCGAGGCTGCAGTGAGCCATGATTGTGCCACTGCACTCCAGTCTAGGTGACAGAGCAACACTCTCAGAAATAATAATTTTTTGAAAAAAAAAAATCTGTCTAATTGTCACAAATATTTGTTATGATTTTACTATGATATAAAGCAATTTTATTTGGACAGAATCACTCTGTATAGGGCTATATTTTGTTCAAATAACTTTTCTTCAAAAAAAAAATAAAATTAAAAAAAAAAAACAAAAAAAAAACCTAGACAGCCATATTATTTATGACCATCCGTTTTGGATTTCCTTTGTCACATCTAAAGATAAGGTTAATCAATTTTGTAAGTAAAAATTCATCCTAACTGCACATCAACAAAATAAAAAGCTAATAATTGTTCCTATCCTATTTCTTCACATATGTAGAATTATGTTTCAACTAGTTTATGTATTCCAATGTATAACTAAATTTCTGCTAATTAAAATTTTGAGCAAAACTAAATTATACAGTATATATATGTTCAACAAACAGTTACTCAGCTGGAATTCTAGATAAGTTACAACAAATTCATAAAAAGTATAAAAATATTTTTTGTTATTCTGCTGGAAGCTATACTTTAAAGATGTACTGACTAGTCCTTGCTCTTGAAAATATTACCATATAATGAAGGAGGCTTCTATTATGATAGGTCACTTATCATATACTCTGGTAAGTGTAATAATAGAGATAAAGTGCTCTATGAGCAACACTATGATACACAAGTACTTTTTAGGCAAATCATTAAAACACATACATACAATTACATTATCTTAAATTAACATGGGTTGGTATCTTTACATAACCTTAGCTATTTAGTGTTAGATGTGGTTTTGTTTTTTTCATGCAAAGTGTAATGATACTAAAATTATTAACAGCTCCAACCACCACTCAAAATAGCTTATGTGATATGAAGATAGAATCTGTTTCAGTAAACAAAGACTTAATGAATCATACTAGAAAAATAACGCAACCACAACAGAATACAGTAATATCTGCCCCTAAACTAAGATCCCTGGGGGAAGGGGGTTCATGTCGTATTCATCTCCAAGTTCCTGCAACTTTACATAGACCAGAGTTCATGGAAAGCATTTTTAAAATGTTGAGGTCAGGTGCAATGGTTCATGTCTATAATCCCAGCACTTTGGGAGGCCATAAGGGGAGGGCTGCTTGAGGCCAGGAGTAGGAGACTAGCCCGGGCAACATAGTAGGCTCCCATCTCTACGAGAAATAAAAAGTGAGGTGCATTACTCTATCCCTGTAGTTCCAGCAACTTTGGAGGCTGAGATGAGAGGATCACTTGAACAAAGGAGGTCGAGGCTGCAGTGTACCACGTACTCCAGCCTGGGATAGAGAACAAGACCCTGTCTCCAAAAAAAAAAAGAAGCTGAGTGATTTTCCTATGGACACAGCTGATACATAAAAGAGTTTACCAAACTTTAGTCTTTTAAATTTGTATAAATTTCTCTTGCCACTAGTTTTCTTAAACACTTTACTGATAATATTCATAATTAAGCTCAAATCCCTAGTAAGTGCTGGTGCTAAGTGAAATGGGGTAGATGAAGAGATAAGAACCAAGACTAAAGGCTAACAAATAATTAAAAGTGAGCTATACTTTCAAAGATTTGCTTGTTTTAGTTGTAAAAAAAGTAGATAGCACATGCTGAATACCCAAGATTCCAGCATACTCAAGATGCTCCAGCAATAACAATAGGCAATACGCCTAATTTAGGGAAAACAGGATGACTTTTGATAAAAAGAGGAAGGATTGACAAGTAACGAGCAACCGTAGTGACTTTTTGCTAGCTCTGGGGAGACAGTCATCTACGTATTTGAGTTATTCCTTAAATAGTGTTCTCTGCATTAGAAAGGATAAGCAGTGTCAAGGGTGGAAGTTCAAATGGGGGTTGGGGAGTGGTTAGAATAGGATAGAGGTATATTTATATCCAGTATGGTGCTATGTTTTTGGCAGAAGGATTCCTGAACTCTTTTTTAAGTTTTTCTAAGTTCTGTAAAGCTCCTGGTTACAAGATCAAGGTAAAATCAGCAGAAATGTTTAAACATATTTCAGTAGCTTTTACTCATCCATATTGTTTACAAAGAGCTGTAAATTAATATTAATGTTCTTACCTTTTTTTTATTTTTTGAGATAGAGTCTCACTCTCTTGCCCAGGCTGGAGTGCAGTGGTGCAATCTCGGCTCACTACAACCTCCGCTTCGCCAGTTCAAGTGATTCTTCTGCCTCAGCCTCCCAAGTAGCCGGGATTACCGGCACCTGCCACCATGCCCAGCTAATTTTTGCATTTTTTTAGTAGAGATGGGGTTTCACCATGTTGGCCAGGCTAGCCTCAAACTCTTGACCTCAGGTGATCCACCTGCCTTGGCCTCCCAAAGTGCTAGGATTATAGGTGTGAGCCACAGCGCCCGGCCATGGTCATACATTTTTGTACATGTGAAGCAGATTATAGTGTTGGCAAAGACCTGATACAGAACAGTTCTGCTCTGGCTAGTTGGTCTCCTTATTAAAAAAAAAAAAAAAAAAAAGAGGAAAGCCGGGCGTGGTGGCTCATGCCTGTAATCTCAGCACTTTGGGAGGCTGAAGTGGGCAGATAATGAGGTCAAGAGACGGAGACCATACTGGCCAATGCAGTGAAACCCTGTCTCTACTAAAAATACAAAAATTAGCCAGGAGTGTTGGCAGACGCCTGTAGTCCCAGCTACTTGGGAGGCTGAGGCAGGAGAATCACTTGAACCCAGGAGGCGGAGGTTGCAGTGAGCTGAGATCGTGTCACTGCACTCCAGCCTGGTGCCAAAAAAAAAAAAAAAAGGGCCGGGGTGGGGGCGGGGCGGGGAAGAACAGTTCTGCAATCTATTTTTGTAAAACAGTCATTCAAGGAAACCATTTTCTTGAATTTCATTTCCTCCATAAAAGGAAGCAGATTTTGCCTATTTGGAGGAATGAAATTTAGCACAAAAATGTGTCTTTACAATAGGTTTGAGATAGGTTGGCAGTTTAAACACTTTGGGTCAAGGAAACTGAAAGAATAATCATCTTTCATTAGTATGTTTATCAGTGTTCTTTAGTATTCTGATTAATAAAAAGATGATTATTAATATTATTGAGCCAGGGCCTCACTCTGATGCCCAAACTGGAGAGTCCAGTAGCACAAACAAGATTCATTGCAGCCTCAACCATATGAGGTCAAGCGATGCTCCCACTTTAGCCAAGAAGATGGGAACACAGGCATGTGCTACCATGTGTGGCTAATTTTTTTGACTTTTAGTAGAGACAGGGTCTCGTCATGTTACCCAGGCTGGTCTTGAACCTCTGGGCTCAAGCAATCCTCACACCTCAGCCTCCCAAAGTGTTGGGATTACAGGCGTAAGTCACTGGGCCCAGCCAAAGGTGCTATTTAATGAAACAAGCTGAATGCTGACTATGATCAGTCTGCATTGTAGTTATTTCTCACTTCATAGTGAAGCAGCAAGAATTTTGGGGCAGTATAAGTCAAAGAATACAACACTGTACACATTACGAACAATAAACAATGTAGATCATGTAAAAATTTACCACTGTACCAACAGAGAAGTAAAGACAAAACATACCTGAGTTATCACAATCAAGATCGTAAGTGGTGCTGGCTCTTTGAATGATATCTGTTTGGTTTTCTCGTGCATCATTTTTCACTGATTTTCTTTTGTCAGGGACAGATCTTCCAGTTTTCTGTTTTTGTCTGGCCTTTTCCCTGTTTTCACCAGCCCTAAAAACAATTATTTTTCCTTAATATTGATTCTCAAAAAATAACCAACAAAAAAACCCTTTCATAAACAAATAAAAATCCTTCACAGAAAGCTCTTTCCACCCAGGCAGGGTATCTTTAATCTTACATTATTAATCCTTCATGGCTCCCACTCCCTCCTTCACAAAGAAGTGAGGTGTAACAACTTAAGTCAAAGGACTCAAATATGATCTCCTAACTGCTATCTACTATATGCTCTTATAATTCCTACTTAAACTCATGATACAGGAAAACTACCGGACAACTGCCAGTTGCCTGTTTTTATAAATAAAGTTTATTAAAACACTGCCATGCTCACTCATGTACGTATTATCTATGGCTCCTTTTCTGCTACAAAGGCAGAGTTGAATAGCTGCAATAGAGGCAATATGCCTGCAAGAATATTCTTTTTGCAGACTATTTCCTTTACAGAAAAAACCTGCCAGCCCCTGTTATCAATGATTACATTTGTGCTGTGATAAGTTTAAACTCTGTCTCCCCTATGTGCTCCATAAGGGCAAGAAGTAATCAAATTCTTCTTTGTTTTGCCAGCATCAACTATGGTGGCTGTTAAGCAGCAGACTCCATTAACTACAGAGAAAATAAATGAAAAAAAAAAAAAAGGAGCAAGAACTGTACACTAGTATTTAATAACTGCATGCCTTTTGAAGGGCAGAAGATTAAGAATTACTCTTTGACATGTCAAAAGTTTTATTTTCCTTTGAGATTTACTAAATATGACAGAAGTTCTAGAAAAATGTTACCGCTGCAGAAATGCTTCACAGGCCAAAGCAAACTCCAAAACTGGCATTTCAAACAAATATCTAAAACAGGTGCATTTAATTAAATGTAAATTATACCTCAGGCCAGGCACAGTGGCACACACCTGTAATCCCAATACTTTGGGAGGCTGAGGTAGGCAGATCACTTGCAGCCAAGAGCTCGAGACCAGCCTGGCCAACATGGCAAAACCCCATTTCTATTAAAAATACAAAAATTAGCTGGACATGGTGGCACGCATATAATTAAATGTAAATTACACCTCAATAAAGTTGACTTCTTAAAACATAAAACAACATTTTACCTTAATTGTTCTAGAAAATTATCAACGTGCTCTTTCCAATTTTCTGGAAATCCAAACATAAATTTCCTTATGAGATAGTTTGGATACCCTATTTAAGGAGAAACAAAAAAAAATGTGTTAAAAAGTCTCAAATTTTAAAGAGATATCATTAATTCATTAAATCATTTAAGAAATATGTATTTATTGCTTAATATGTGCCAGGCACTATTATAGATATTCAGAATTCAGCAGTAAACAAAGCAGACAAAAACTCCCATCCTCATGGAACTTGCCTTATACTGTGGATAAAGAAAACTAACCAACAAGTACAATATCTTGTTTGTTGGACAGTTATGCAGGGAAGGTAGATACGGATATCAGTATGTTCATAGAGGAGTAGAGGGGTGAACAGAAATTTAAAAAAGGATAATCAGGGAAGTCTTTAATGAAATAGCATCATTTGAACAAAGTGACTGAACTAAGTGGCAATATAGGGTTGGAATGCTGGAAACAGAGAAAACAGAAAGTGAAAAACAAGAATATACCGGCCTGTCTGAAATAATCAGGAGACTACTATACTTGACGTGGCACGAGGAGGGGTTAGGACTTAGGAAGCCACTCAGATGAGTAACAGAGGCAGTAGGAGGCCTGAGAGATTATAATACAAGACATCAGAGTCATTTTATAGAACTGGCCGTATATTTTGGACAAGATGAGAAGCTATGGAAAGATTCCAAGCAGAGGAGATACAGGATCTAGTTTAATAGGACTGCTAAAGTAAACTGCTATTTTGAGAAGAGCCTGTGGAAGAGCAAGGCGAGAAAGAATGAGACCAGTCAGAAGGCCACTGTAATGATCCAGATGAAAGATGAGAAAAGTCTGGACTATAGTGAGGCTGCAGAGGTCTGAGTTTGGGATATATTTTGGAGATATATTAATAGGATGCACTGACACACCTACACACTGATGTGGATATGAGAGAAATTGAGAATTTAAAGATGCCTCCAAGAATTCTGGTTAACCACTGGACACATGGAAAGATGAGGAAGACTATCAGTTTAACAAATTTAATGGAAAAGATCAGGTTTTAGATATTTTAAGTTTGAAATGCCTACAGACATCCCAGTGGAGATGTCAAACAGGTGGAAAATGAACTGGTACTAAGGGAAGAGGTCTTGGTTTGAGATATAAAATTGGTGTTCGTCATCATATAAATTATTTTTAAAGACTAAAAGGAATCAGCACACCACGGTGTGTATTAATAGAGCCCCAAGCTATCCCATTATGCAGAGGTAAAGACGAAACAGACAAATACACAAAGAAACTAAGGAACAGGCAGTGAGGCAGCATAAAAATTGGAATATGGTATTAGAGAAGCTAAATAAAGTATTTCAAGGAGATAAGTATAATGAACTCTGTTAAGTGTATACTGAATGTAGCAATGTGGAGGCCACTGGTGACTTTGATATGGGTGTTTTTGGTGAGTATTTGGAGATTAAAGAGAGTTCAAGAAAAAAAAAGAAAGAAAATTCAAGAAAAATTAGATTTACAGTAGTAAATATAAAGAAACTATGAGTTGTTTTGCTATAAATGAGAAAAATAGTGGATAAAAGGAGAAATGTAGTTAAAAGAGGGATTTTTTTTAAAAGAAAAAGAGGAGGGAGAATTACTGGAATAATGTCCTTGAGTAAAAGAGAAAATGAGAGCTAGTGTAGAAATGGAGAGGCTGACACAGACAGTAACATGTTAGTTCATTCATATAAAACCAGGTGCTGATCCAAGCAGGTGAGCAGGTATGGTAAAAAAAAAAATCCTTCTGATTGTTCCTATTGCTCAGGTGCTCTGCTCTCTCCCCTACTCTGCCCACCTGAGAAGAGGTAAAGAAGGAGGTATTGGAGACTTCTCAAAATATGAAGGAGTCATCATGAATGATGAGAGAGTGAATACATTAGGGAAATATGGTACAATACCAAGCAGCACCAAGAAATCACTAAGAGACTATGACTTGTTGCTAGTAAACATAAATTTAAAGTAGACTACTTGGATGTGTTTTTCTCCAGTTATATTCAGCTGTGTGCAAGGCATAGGTAGAAAATCAGGTTACACCAGGAATGGGGTTGTGCCAGGTAGTTTCAACAAAGAGAGGAATCAAGAAGTTAAGTTATAGTCTTATAACATAATTCCTTATAAATAAGGAGTAGTTAATTTGATTTTTAAATGATCATACAATTTAGGCTGGGCACCATGGCTCACACCAATAATCCCAGCACTTTGGGAGGCTGAGGCAGGCAGATCACCTGAGGTCACAAATTCAAGACCAGCATGGCCAAAATGGTGATACTCTGTCTCAAAAATCACGGGGGCACTGTGGCACAGTGGAGGATGCAGTGAACTGAGATCAACCACTGCACTCCAGCCTGGGCGACAGAGCAAGACTCTGTCTCAAAAAAAAAAAAAAAAATCTCCAGCCTCTTACACGTCTGTATCCATTCCCCGGGGACATATGTGGATCCTGTGCATGAAAAGGACTGGCCATATGGAACCAGGGTGATGCTCCACGCTTAATTATCCACAGCTGCTGCAGTTGCTATTGCATCATTTTTTTGTGCCATGTTGGAAGTGGTCATGTGCAGGAACAGCCTGGTGAAACCCCATCTCCACTAAAAATACAAAAATTAGCCGGGCATTGTGGCAGGCACCTGTAGTCCTGGCTACTTAAGAGGCTGAGGCAGGACAATCACTTGAACCCTGGAGGCAGAGGTTGCAGTGAGCCGAGATTATGCCACTGCACTCAAGACTGGTGACAGAGCGAGACTCTGTCTAAAAAAAAAAACAAAAATCACATAACTTATTTAAAATTGTCAATAAGAATGATAAAAGTCAGAAAAAAATTATCAATTTAATAAAAGTTATACATAATATCAGTTAGGTTTTAATGTTTAGTTTTGATTTATTCATAATTTTAAAATACCTAATTAAAAAGTTAAAGTATATTACTGTGAGAAACACGGTTAACTGCTTTACTTCTTAAAATAACTTATCAATAACGACAGTCATTTACCTGCTTCTTTCATGGAAATTCGGTCTATCATGCCTTTTAATATATAAACGTTGCCTGATAAAGTCCTAAGTTTGTTGTGCTCAATCCGCTCTATAATTACATTACTGTGCCAATATATATTAGTGATATCTCTAAGGAAAAAAATAGTTTTGGTAAGGTTAAAATATTCATATACAAATTTGTAACAGAAAATAATTTTACACTCTAGCTACAGCAACACTAACAATATTATTAGTCTCATTACAAAATACTTGAGGGCCAAACATTACAGCAGAACTTAACTGCTTGGCTTTTGTAATCCTCAGATTATGTACCAAAAAAACTATACTGTGGCCAAACCGTGTCCCTCCTATAAAATATTATTGTAAGGGAGCAGGAGCCTTGTCTAAATATCTGATGCCGGCAATAAATACTTGAAGCTTCAGCTTAACTGATGCTGAGCTTCCAAAGAATGATTTCCCTGTCCCTCTCTTTCAGGGTCTATACTTTGTTAGCTTTTATGCAGAGAAGTAGATTGGATCCAGCTAATCTTGTGTTTTTTTTTCCCCTTGCTATACAGCCAAATGTTTTTACCTTTCATTTTTGAAGGTACCAAAAGAGGTTTAAGTGGGAAAAAACAAATTATGCTAACAAATCACCAACCCATAATCTATTCTTCATATGTCTTTAAAGAATATGAAATAGAACAACATATGAAGATGTATTAGATAAATGATGATCAAAGTCCCACTCATCAGATAACTAATAATAATAAACATACCGATGATATGCATGACAAATAAGGAAGTCAAGTTATTTTACTTTGGTTAATTGGAATTAAACTAATACACTATACCTTAATACAGTGTTACTTCTCTTCAATTCTTTTTTGCTTTACTTATTTAAGAAACATTTAAATAACACTCTAAAAGCACTGTTCTCTAGACTTGCATTTAATCCTCAACACAACTAATGAGGTAAGTAATACAATTATCCACATTGTACAGATGAAGAAACAGACTGACAGGGGTTAAGTAACTTTCCCAGGTAATACAAATAGTAAGCAGCAGCAATGGAATTCCAACAAAGGCAATCTACACTGCATCATCTTGAACAGTAAGGAAATGGGCACAAGGTAGACAGATAAAAAATGGACAATACAACTTACAAACTTACATATAAGTATCTTAAACAGTTACAACTTTTTTTTTTTTTTTTTTTTTTTTTTATATGGGTCTCACTCTGTCACCCAGGCTGGAGAAGTTATAACCTTTTATTAACAAATATTTGTAGCACTAAGAAACTGGTCTTGAAGATAGGAAATGGTGCTAAGACAGTAGCAAAATTAGGTAAAGCCCACTTACCTGATGATGCTCTCACTTTAGGGAGAACCAGACAGTGTCAATGATTACTTAATATGTAGCTGTATGGCAAAGTTTTAAGTAATTTTGATTCCTTTTCTGGATCAGTAATTTATATCTGGTTGTCCCAATTTAGGTGTGAGAATCTGGACTGAAATGCATGTAGTAAATATTAACTGATCATATATAACTAAGCAGATAATACCAGTCCACTTATTAGCACTTCAGAAAAAAATAAAGCACTATACAAATTTGAACTGTCACTATTTTTAAAAAAACTTGAGTAAACATGCAAAAACAAGTGGCTAGGACCTGCACAGTAATTTTACTTTTTTGCCTCCAGTTCGTAACCTTATTAGGTCTTTGTTTTGTGGAAGATGCTATTTCTCATGCATCACCTTTTAAGTGCTTACACATAACTAAAGTTTTATTAAAAGAATATTGAAATATTATACTTACATCAATTTTCCTTCTACACATATAGCAGTATTATTATTGATGCTTTTAATCATCCATTCCTGCAGTTGAACTACCTAATCAAGTATAAAACAAAGAACATATTTCCTGTATTACTTGCAGCACAAGCTTTACAAAATTAACTTACATTAAAAGAAAAAACTTGTCTAAGTAATTCAAATATTCTTCAGTTCCCATTTATATAGGATTCATATTCTATTCTAAATAGCAATAGGTAATATTCTTGTTTATAATTAAACAGAAAAGACTGAATTCAGGTTGCACTGCATTTGCTCTAAGCAATTATACTTCATTCCATTATCAAATCTCAACTGGTTGGGGGAAAAAAAATCATGTAAAATCCCAAGGTACAGATTAAAACACCAAGTCCTAGCCAGGTGCAGTGGCTCACGCCTGTAATCCCAGCACTTTGGGAGGCCCAGGTGGGCAGATCACGAGGTCAGGAGTTTGAGACCAGTCTAACCAACATGGTGAAACCCCTTCTCTACTAAAAATACAAAAATTAGCTGGGCGTGGTGGTGCGCGTCTGTAATCTCAGCTACTCAGAAGGCTGAGGCAGGAGAATTGCTTGAACCCGGGTGGTGGAAGTTGCAGTGAGTCGAGATCCGGCCATTGCACTCCAGCCTGGGCGACAGAGTAAGACTCTGTCTCCAAAACAAAACAAAAAAAACCAAGTCCTATAAAAAGCCCAATAATGTGGAGTGAAAGAGTCAGCTATGTTTTGTAACTAAAAAATTAGAGCTTTTTTTTTTGTAAAGTTTAGAACTGCATTCCAATTTTCTACCAACTAAAAAGGTGACTGCTGGTAATCTACATTTAATGGCAATTTTTCCAAAGAGAATATCTGAATAGCTCAGAGAACTCTTTTATTATTTTAAGTAAAATATCATTCTATTGGAAAAAAATTTGACCATCTGTGCAAAGAAATTCTTGTATATATTTCATAAAATTTAAGACTGAACTATAATGAGGAAAAAAATCAAAATTTATGGAATAATTTGAGTGCAATTTACTTTATATATAAAGTTATACATTCACAAATAAAGACAAATTCTCTAGTTATAGTTTTATACTGAGTCAGGAAAAGACATTAAAATGGGACAGTCTTTGTTATGGCACGTGTCAATTATGTTTATTTAAAAAATTATAAGTAATGGCCAGGGACAGTTGCTCAAACCTGTAATCCCAGAACATTGGGAGGTCAAGTTGGGAGGACTGTTTGAGTCTAGGAGTTTAAGACCAGCCTGGGCAACAGTAAGATTCCACAAAAAGCCGCGCATGGTGGCTCGCACCTGTAATCCAAGCACTTTGGAGGCAAGGGGGGCAGATCACCTGAGGTCGGGAGTTCAAGACCAGCCTGACCAACATGGTGAAACTCTGTCTTTAAAAAAAAAAAAAAAAAGATTCCACAAAAAATTAGCTGGGTGTCGTGGTACACACCTGTAGTCCCAGCTACTGGGGAGGCTGAGGTGGGAGGATCACTTGAGCTTGGGAGGTCAAGGCTGCAGTTAGCCTCAATAGGTGATGGAACAAGACCCTGTCTCAAAAAGTAAATACATAAAAATAAAAAATTATAGGTAGGATGGTTTATAAGCAGTGGGTCTCAGTAGTAATGGCAAGGGGATCCACCATCTTGTCTCACCCTCACCCAAGACACAGATATGGCTTCTCTTTTTAAGCCCCTATTAAATGTTTCTTTCTGAAAATAAAAAATTATAGGTAGGACTTGGGGAAGGAGCAGGAAATAATACTCCCTTTTTACCTTCTCCCACATTTGGAACTATATGAGATATATCAACGCATCAGTCAAATGTAGATAATCCTGTACCATACTATTCTACTGCTTATATAAGATATCAAAACATTAATTATTCATTCAACAAATATTTGGTGAGTTCTACACACTGCTTTAGATAGTGGATTCAGTGAGAAACTAAACAGCTGCTCTCTTAGGTCCAACATTCTTGTGTGTGTGTTGAGGTGGGGGGCAGAGGGCAAGCAGGATGGTGGCACTAAACAAATATGAAAATGTCAGGCGGTGATAATTACTATGAAAAATAAATATAAATGGAGTACATTTTTAGACAAAACAGTCAGAGAACATCTTAGAAAGAGAGAACTGAATAAAGTGAGGGATGAGTCACATGGATATTAACAAGAAGATTCTTCCAAGCACAGAGAGTTAGAGCAAAGACCGAGGTAGGCACACAGAAAGGCACAGTAATTTGAAAGGAGTATGTGACAGGGAATAAGCAGTAAGGCTTGAGATCTCCAGGATTAACTAAGTACAGCTCCATAAACCATGGTAAAGACAGTGTTTTCTACTGAGATGAAAAGTTACCAGAGGATTCTGAACAGAATGACATTTAATATTTTAAGGGACTGTTGGGTAGAGATGAGACTATATAAAGATTTTAGCTTCTGTCTGGAAAACAAGACTGAAAAGGAGAAAAGCAATACTGGAAGCAGGGAGACCACTAGGCTATGACAGTCAACCCTAGACTAGGAGGTAGTGGTTGAACAGTGAGAAGAGGCCACATTGAGGAGAGTAGAGCCAATGGGATTTCTTCATGGTTTGGATGTGGAGCATGAGAGAAAAACAAGAGTCCGAGATTAATCTAAAATTTTGCCTAAATACTGGGGCCAATGATACTACAACGTACTAACACAGGACAATGGAGGAGAAGATGCGGAAAAAAAAATCAAGAATAAGAATCTCACATTTTAAATTTGAGATGCCTATTTGATATCAATAGAAAAGTCATATAGACAGCTGCACAGAGAGTAGAGTTTATAAGAATATTCTGGGCTGGAAACATATTTGAGAGCTATCAGCATAGAGATGAAATTTAAAGCTATGGCACTGGAGATACAGTCTGTAGAGTGCATGTAGGTAGAGAAACATAGGACTGATTTGTAGTAATTTCAACATTTCTAGGAGTGATTCTGGGGAAAGAAAGAGCAAACAGCAAGGGGGACTGAGAATGGATGGCCAGCCATGTAGCAGAAAATCAGGAGAGATCCTGGAATACAAAGGACAAACCGTAACACTTTTTTTAGAAAAACATTTTGATTCACTGCATTAAACCTTCATGAGAAACTGAGAATAAGAAATAAGAGGCCGAGCACGGTGGCTCATGTCTGTAATCCCAGCACTCTGGGAGGCCAAGGTGGGCAGATCAAGAGGTCAGGAGATAAAGACCATCCTGGCCAATGTGGTTTAAAACCTCGTCTCTACTAAAAATACAAAAAATTATCTGGGTGTGGTGACATGTGCCTATAGTTCCAGCTATTTGGGAGGCTGAGGCAGGAGAATCACCTGAACCCAGGAGGCAGAGGTTGCAGTGAACGGAGATAATTCCACTGCACTCCAGCTTGGGTGACAGAGCAAGACTCCATTTAAAAAAAAAAAAATCAGTCGGCCAGCTGCAGGGGCTCATGCCTGTAATTCCATCAGTTTAGGAGGCTGAGGTGGGCGGATCACTTGCAGTCAAAAGTTCGAGACCAGCCTGGCTAACATGGTGAAAATCTGTCTCTATTAAAAATACAAAAATTAGGCAGGTGTCGTGGCGTAGGCCTATAATCCCAGCTATTTGGGAAGCTAAGGCAGGAGGATTACTTGAACCCGGGAGATGAAGGCTGCAGTGAGCCAAGATTGCATCACTGCACTCCAGCCTGGGAGAAAAGCGTGAGACTCCGTCTCCGAAAAAAAAAAAAGAATCTGTCACTGGATTTGGTGTTACAGAGATGACTGATGAACCTGAAAAGGGCAATATTCAAAAAACAGTGGATATTTTATGCATAGTCCAAAGTGAAACATGTTCAAGAAGGAATGGGAGAACTTAAAACCATGAATACATAAAACCTCTTTTAAAGTATCTTGCTATAAAAGGGAAACAAAAAATGCTGTAGCAGCTGGAGCTGGATAAGGGATAAAGGAAAGATGGACTTTTGTTTGCATGTTTTTAAAAAACGCAGGCCATGTTTCAACATGTTTATATGCTAAAGAGAATGATCTAGAAAACAAAAATTGAGGAGCAACTGAAAAGGCAATATCCTTTAGATGTTAAGAGGAAATGAATGAGTCCTGAAAAGGAACATAAATAGTTCATCCATTTTAACAGGAGGGAAAGCAGAGTATGTGAAAACATAGCAGCAGTTAGATTTTGTGAAGGGATTATGAAGTTCTCAATGAAATGGGAATGAGGAGAAGGTCTGGAGGTTTTTGGAGAGAAAAAGTGAGTTACTCTTCCAGGAAAAGTCAGAGAGTAGATTGACAGTGAAATGTACCAGGAGTAATGGGGCAATACTGAGAGGCCATTTAAGGTTTGTTGTCAAATTTAAACGAGATGAGTCAGCACAGTTGTGTGGTTTTGCTACAGCCATTTTCAGCTCTCTGGTACAGGAATGTAGAGTTAAGTTTAACCAGGGTTGAGATTTTGCCAGTGGAAGACAAAGAGAAAAAAAGAATTGAGACTTACAACCTATAATGGTTATAGTGATGGACTAGGGAAATGAGGACATGAGAGCTGATGGATGAATGCTTTCTTAGTGGGGTCAGAGTATTGATGGGGAGGGGTAGGAGAACAGTGCTAAAAGGGAATCATCTGAACTATAAGAGTTGGCAGTGAGAGAGTGGCACATCTGAAAGAAAATTCAGTGCATGTTTATTTGGTAATGAGAAGGAATAGGGATGTCTATGGTAGAGGGTAAATGTAGGAGAAAAGTCACTGACTATCAAAAAAAGAAGGTTGGATGGATCATCTAAACGAGTGCAGATGTAACCAGAGATTATGACAGAAGTAGTAGAGAGAAAATTAACAGGTGTTAAACACTTAGAAATGCAAGGTGATGACTAGGAGGTTGTACTACAGATGGATACAACTGGTAAAGTCTTATGGCATGTGCTTCAAAGAAGCTTTAGAGAAAAGGAAGAAAAAACTGCCTGAAGTAGCAATAAGGAGAAAGAGAAACACACCTTATGTCATCTCAAGGTCCAACAGAATGTGGAATATGAGAAAAAAGGAGCCACCACTTGAGTCAGTTGTTTGTAGAAGCCGTATTTTAGTTAGAGCAAGGTTAAGAAATCTTCATAGAAGACAGGGAATAAAACATTTTGCTGATGGCATAACTGGAGTTCAAAAGGACACAATGTATGTAGAGTTAGGTATGAGTGAGAAATTGAGACAGAATTAGTGATGTACACAACTAAATAGGGATAAGAGTCTTGGGAAGCTTGGACTTCTTGTGGAAACAACAGTATAGAGATGATGGAATTAGTACTACGGGGCCTCTTAGAATAGTTGTCTTCAAACTTTTCTGCTTAACCCACCTCACACATTTTTAAGTCAACATCTAAAACTTTTCATCAAAAGTTTAAATATTTTCAGGCCGGGCGCAGTGGCTCACATCTGTAATCGTAGCAATTTGGGAGGCTGAGGAAGATGAATGACCTGAGCTCAGGAGTTCAAGACCAGCCTGCGCAACATGGTGAAACCCCATCTCTACTAAAATACAAAAATAAAAATAAAAAAATTAGCCAGGCGTGGCATGCACACCTGTAGTCCCAGCTACTCAGGAGGCTGAGTCAGGAGAATCTCATGAACCCGGGAGGCAGAGGTTGCAGTGAGCCAAGATTGTGTCACTGCACTCCAGCCTGGGCGACAGAGCAAGACTCTGTCTCCAAAAAAATAAATAAAGTTTAAATATTTTCAAATAATGTGATTTCCAGTGAATATACTGAGATATAAAACCATAACTGGTAAGTCGCGCTTCAAAATTTAGATGGCTACTGGGGAGGCTTAGGTGCGCAAGAGGCCAGCCTGGGCAACAGAGTAGGGCCTCATCTAAAAAATTGATTATTAATTAAAATTTAGATGGAATTTATACACCATCTCAATTTTATAACCACCATCATCCATTTAAGAATTAATGGCTGGATGCAGTGGCTCATGCCTTTAATCCCAGCACTTTGGAACACTGAGATGGGAGGATCACTTGAGGTCAGGAGTTAGGAAACCAGCTTGGCCAACATGGTCTCAAAATATAAATAAATAATTAATGGGCAAACCTTTAACAATTGGAAATTTTACACTCCATTTTCCTCCTTAATTCTGTATTTCCTTTGCACTTTCTTCAGAGAATTCATCCTAATGTAACAGTTTGATGCTCTAAAGTCTTTTACTGATTACTCTATATTTAATTCAGGAAAAATTCTCAAATCTTCAGATGCTACAATTCCTTTCTATCTTAACTGATCTAATTATTTTAATAGTACCCTAAGTATCAGAAAAAAAGAGCAGAAATGAATTCGGCGTTCATTATCAAAGGGAACAAGTAAATTACTGTAGACTACATAACTAGTAATAGAGCAAGATAAGACTTAACACCTGGGTCTTGTTAGTGATTCAGCTCACTGTTCTTTTCACTAGGTCACACTGTCACTATAGTATATAATAAAACATGATAATGAAGACATTGTTAATAATGAAGCACACAGGTTCAAATCCTAACTAGGAAAAACAAAATAATGAGAGAACATTAAAAGCTCTTGAAGAATGGGGTAAAAATAGAAAATCTGCCTTAAAAGTTTTCCCACCTGATTTTTTTTAACTCCATTTGTAATAGTTTGAAATATTCTTGGAGAAAGCTTTGAAACATTTCTTTTTGACCTCCGAGGTATTGTTATATGAAGTCTTGGTGTTGCAAGTACAATTTTACATGTATCTTTCGTGGAACCTGGAAAACCAGTCTCCTCAGGCACTGCTTTTTCATCTCCTTCCTTAACTTCCTGTTGCAAAGTCCCTTCTGTTGTCCTCTCACTCTCAGAAACCGTTAACAGACTGCCACTTTTAATAGGAACACAATTAGTACTGAGAGTCTCAGCATTAGTATTTTCAAACTTTTCATCAGCAGAATCTACGTCTTCTAAAACAAATGTGTCCTTTTTAGACCCAGTGGTTGCAACTATATTCTCCTTTGAGTGAAGAATTTGTTTAGCCAATTGAGCTCTAGTTAATGCCTTGTTTGGGGCTTCTGCAGCCAAAAAGTTTTCCTGTTCTTGGTTCAGAGTTGGAAGTTCTGCAAAAAACATGAAACAAAACAAAATTTATAGAAGGATGACACAAATTAAAAGAGATAAATTTAGGTTAGGACTCTTCCACCCGCCTGCCCAGTCTTTCTCCGAGTGTCTCTTTCACGATTAAAGCTTTTGTCCACAGCCAAAGTTTAATCCCCACACAGAGAAAATAATTACCTAGGACATTTAACAATAAACTTCAGTAACAAACTAAAAATAGTTTACCGTAAGTTAAATTGTGCAGTGGCGCTTTCTTGTCCTGCTGGCACTGAATCTTTTGTTGGACCAGGAGGAAAGTACCATTATTTGATGATTCTAGAGGAACTTCTTGGACTGAAGTTAAGGTTTTGTTTTTTAAACAAAGAAGAAGTTGAATTGTATTAGTCACAAAGAAAAAAACAGTTTCTAAAATTTTTGAAACAAAGACACTTAGATTTAGTAATGATCAATCCAGTATCGTACTTTTGCAATATATGATAGTTACATACATTTTTCACTGTATTATCTTTTTATACCTTTACCCCGTTCACTATACCAACATTATGATGAAGAAGCATTTTTTAAAACCTTCTCCAAGACAACCTGCCAACTTTAGACAAAAGTATTAGACTTAGAAACCTAGAGATCTGGAATTCTGGTGCTGCCACAAATTGGATATGTATATGTTAAGATTATAATATAAAGTGTCACCCAGTCTTGAAAACTCTGATTCTGCTCTGCTTGCTGTAAATTTCAAAGGCATGAAAGACAAAGAGTTCGAACTTATTCTTTAAAAATTAAAATGTTGAGATGCAACAGCAGACTCAACCATAATTTATGTCCTTTAGACAGCTTTTTAGTAGGCCTCCAAATGCTCAGAAATTGAAGGTTTCTCAATTAAAACAAATAAGGACTAATAGCACGGCTTACATTTTATTATGCTTTACCTCCTACATCTTTGAAGTTTAATGTTTCTCAAATGTAGTTTCTTTCACACAAAAAGAGGATGATAATAGATTCAAAATTTGATCCCGAGAATAATTATCTTATATGTTTAATTTTAAATTTTATACTTGAAAAAACTGGTAGTGACTATGCTTTAATAAGTATGCCACTTTGATCTTAGAAATCTTAATATAAAGATTTTGTTATAACAACGTGTCACAAAAAGAAATGATAAGTTTCTATATCTTTAACTCATTTTACTGGAAATGGCAAGGCAATTCAGTAGTAATTCAATCAAATGCAACAAGTTATATTTATTAACTTATTTGGGAATCCAAGGTTCATGCAGACTCTCTAAAAGGTTTCTAAAACTATATATAAAATTTGTGTTTGTATTTGTGTGTATATTTTCTGGGGGAAAGGGTCACCAAATTCTCAAAACAGGTATTTCTTACTCTCGAATGCTGCCTTGTTATATTTAAATACTTTAATCTGCATTATTTCATTTGCTTCTTCCTTTTATCCTAGGCTATATGACAAATAGACAGCTTTGTGAGTCTCCCCACTTCTACCCCCAAAACTCTCTTAGAAAATTGTGTTGGAATATGTCACTGTCTTGGAAATGCAACAATATACCTACAACCTACTGTATAGTGGTTAAGAACATGGGCTTTCTAAGAGATAGCTATATTCAATTCTCAGCCTATTACTTGTTACCTATGAGACATACAGCAAGCAGACTTACTCTCTCTATAATCCCCATTTACAGGCTTTTAATGGGTACCTACCTATAGTGTTTGTTGAAAGGATTAAAAGAGACAGTAAGGCCAGGTTCGGTGGCTCATGCCTCTAATCCCAGCACTCTGGGAGGTCATGGCGAGCAGATCACCTGAGGTCGGGAGTTCGAGACCAGCCTGATCAACATGGAAAAAACCATCTCTACTAAAAATACAAAATTAGTCAGGCATGGTGGTGCATGCCTATAATCCCAGCTGCTCAGGAATGCTGAGGCAGGAGACCCACTTGAACCTGGGAGGCAGAGGTTGCAGTGAGCTGAGATCATGCCACTGCATTCCAGCCTGGGCAACAAGACGGAAAGTCCGTCTCAAAAAAAAAAAAAAAAAAGAGAGAGAGAGAGATGATACATGTAAAATATCTTTCATTATCAATGACTGAAACTCACTGAAATCTCAATTTCAACTGTTGTAGTGTCTATCTTTCCAGATCATTCTCTCAAATCCAGTGACTATCCAAACAAAACGTATACTTCTTCACAATCCCTCATCTCCTTCAGATCCTTTGCCCTCATTGATCAACTTAAATTTCACCATGACTCCTTCACACACACCCTCAACTCCTCTGTCCTCTGTCACTTTATTCTATTTGGTAAAATTACAACCCAGTTAAATCTAACTCCCTCCCTATTCTACAACAGCATCTTAGCAGCTACACAGGGTTAAAGGAAAACTCACAGTCATATTTAGTGGTTCCAGTTTAAATTCATGTCCACATATCTTAAACAGCTCTTCTGTGTTACCCAGGAAATCAAATTTAGGCCTCTCCCTAACTATTCAAACCTCTACCTCCTCAAACTTCAATACTTGCTTTCCATATTCGCTCAGTTGATGACTTTACTTCTTATTTCAGATCATTTGTGAACTCATACAATAATGACCCACCAACATCTGTGTAAACAGCTTTCCTTTCTGTTAACAATTGGTCTGTTGTGTTCTGGTCAAACCTCTAATGATGCATTAGATTATATTTCCTCTCAATTAATTATTAAAGGGCATCATACTAACAATTTCAATTTTTTTCTTCCTATTCCATTATTCCCAACAGCATACAAAAATGTTGCATTTCACCAAGTATTAAAAATGATAAAACTTTAAATTACACTTGCTGTTATTTCTTTGCCCCCCCGCAAAAACAGCTATGTTCACTACTGCCAATTCCTCTTGTCATGTTCTCTCTTGAACTCTTTCAAATGTTTTCATTGCTACAGTTCCTCCAAAACCACCCTTAAAAAGTCACCAACGACTTCATATTGCTCAGTTGAGCAGTAGAATCTCAGCCTACTTGACCAATTAGGAGCAGTAGACAGCTGACAACTCCCAACTTAAAGTACTTCATTCTCTGGGCTTTCACTGTATCACTCTCCTGGTATTCTCAGTGGCCTTTCTACTCTTTTTTGTATCACTCTCCTGGTATTCTCAGTGGCCTATCTACTCTTTTTTTTTTTTTTTACAAAGAGATTCACTCTTGTTGCCCAGGCTGGAATGCAATGGCGTGATCTCGGCTCACCACAACCTCCACCTCCCAGGTTCAAGATTCTCCTGCCTCAGCTTCCTGAGTAGCTGGGATTACAGGCATGCACCACCACGCCTGGCTAATTTCGTATTTTTAGTAGAGACAGGGTTTCTCCATGTTGGTCAGGCTGGTCTCGAACTCCCAACCTCAGGTCATCTGCCCGCCTCGGCCTTCCAAAGTGTTGGGGTTACATGCGTGAGCCACGACACTCAGCTGGCCTTTCTACTCTTTATTCTATCTTCCAAATGCTGGAGTACACAAGGACCCAGGTCTTGAATGTTTTTTCTTTCTACACTTACTCCTTGATGACTTCATCTAATCTCACTGCTTTTGAAATACCATTTAGGTGCTAGAAATTCCCAAATGTACTTTTCTCGCCTTGATCATTTCCTTATATTCCCATTAGTTTTTTACAACAACCTAATTAATAAACTTAGATTTTTAATAGATGTTATCAAAATTAACATGACAAAAATCTTAACTATTGAGTCCGCGCTTCATTCCTCCTTCAGTCTGTCCCATTTCAGTTAAATCATCCTCTTGGTTGCTTAGGCCACAATCAAATAACAAAACAAAAAAACACCCTGAGCTGTCTGTCCTTTATATCTTTTTGTCTTATATTCCACACCCAATCTATGAGCTAATCATATTGGCTATACCTTCAAAACACAGCCAGAGTCCAGCCACCTAGATCTTCACTACTAACACATGAACCTAGCAACACTGGCTGTCATCTGGCTTACTGCGGTAACTCTATTTCAGAACAGCCAGAGCAGTATTTTAAAAACTTAAGTCATTGTACTCAATGGTTAATTAAAAAACCAAAAAACCTCATAATTCAGATCTTGTCATTCACACGCTCAAAACCCTCCAATGGCTTATTCTGCTCACAATAAAAGGCAAAACTCTTACATTTACCTATAAGGCCCTTATATTATCTGACCCACCCTTTATTTCTCCCTCCTCAGCTCTATCTAATCACTCCATGATACATTAACTTCATAGCTAGTCCTTCAACGTGTCAGGCATGCTCCTATTTCAAGGCGTTTGTAACAGCTATTACCTGCCTAGATCATCCTTCCCCATTCCTCAAGATACATGTATCTATTATCTCATTCAATGTTGGGGGCTCAAATTTCCATCTTCTTATTGAAGCTTACTCTGACCACTTCATTGAAAATTACATCCCCCTCCAACTCTTCCCCATCATCCTAACTTTTTCTTCTTCTTCTCTTTCCACTTTTCCTCTTCTATTATGTCATAAAAATTACTTATTTAATATGTTCATTATGTCTTCCCACCACATGAATGTGAGTTACACAAAGGCAAGGATTTTTGACCATTTTGCTAACAGCTATATTCTAGCACCTAAAACAGTATCTGACACATTAAACACTTAAGACATTGCAGCTTTTTAGCTAACACATAAAACTAACCTCTTAGTGAACTGTTAACTGACTGTAATGATTTGTTGTTTTCCTTTTCTTCACAGAGGTAGGTATGATGCAGTAGTTTTTTCCCAACCCTGTTAGGAGTGAAGGTTTCATTATTTCCAGTTTTCTGTGGTTCCAACAAACTATTGTTTCTTGATGGCTGTTCTTGTTTGTCACGCAGTACTTTTTCTTTCATTCTTTGAAATATTTTTCCTGGTGATTCATAGTTTGCTTTATTTTTTAATCCATCCTTGTTGGGCTTTATAGCACTGATATCAAGAGAACTGCTGGAGATGGCAGCCTCTGCCAGCATGGTTGATTGAAATATATTTTTATTGTTAATAGTTGTCATTTCTAGGAATTGATTCTTTTTATGGTCATTCAACTTTAAAGAGGAGTTGTGATACTTCACCAAATCTTTTACAGGAGTAAGTGTGCCTGAAGGTATGCTGTCAAAAAAGATTGCATCCATGGGTAGATTTTTCCTTTGAGACGATGTCTCTGAAGGTAAGTAAATCCTTGGATGTTTCAAAGGTGTTGCAATCATCTTGACAGGACAGTAGCAAGCAAGTTCTTTTAACAGAAAATTCACTTAAGCACAGTTTTCAGATAGAACTTCAGCAGGGACCCACAGAAACCTGTAGTTCAATGTAAAATCAGCCTTTATCATGCTTAGGTGCAGAAAATGTTTAAAGTTTATATGCTTTCCACAACACTATACTAATTAAAATGTTTAACTGGTTCATAACAATGCTAGATAATCTATACCTCACAAATCAGACTAAGATTTTATTTCTGTTAAAGCTTACTTAAAAAAAGAGCTGGGTGTGATGGTGCACACGCCTGTAGTCCTAGCTACTTGGGAGGCTGAGCAGAGAAGATCACTTGAGCCTGGGAGGTCAAGGCTGCAGTGAGCCATGATTGTGTCACTGCACTCCAGCCCGGCTGACAGAGAAAGACCCTGTCTCAAAAAAAATAAATAAATAAATGATACATGCATATGGTAATACATTAGGTTACAAAAGATAAAGTTTTACAAATATAATTTTTCCCTTTAGGCACCTAAATTTTAAGGAAGCAACTACAATGATCTATTCTAATAAAAGCTAAAAAAAAAAACAAAACACCTATTCAATTATTTAATAATACCCAATCCTGATTTTTCATGCTCCAGAGCATTTACATTTTAAGGTCTTAGTTGAAAAATCCTCAAATAAATGGTAAATTATTTTCATTCTGATTTTTTTTAATGCTATTTAAAAATTTTAGCAGAAACATTGTACTTAAGTTTACACAGTTTTAGCCTTGCTTTAACTTGTTTCTTATGTATAAGTTTTATTATTCACACCTAGAAATTAAGGTTCTAGGCAAGGAACCATACAGTTACATTAACTAATATTTGGTAAATAAATATTTCAGTCTAAGGATCCTGGAACTTACTAGTCTAGATTTACAGCATCTCTTACTGCTGAATTTATAACTATTCCAATTAGTTAACATCATATAAACATAAAAAACCTATGACAGAAAATTCCAACATGGCCAGACCAAAAGATATAAAGTATCTTTATGAAGTATTACCTAATCCAATAATTTATGATAATAGAGAAAAAAAAGGAAAATGTTCCTAAATTATAACAACCAACAAAGAAGGGTATCTTGGAAGTCTGGAGCTCCAAAAACTGCTATAATTCTTCCACATAATATGAATCCTGCAAATACGTATTAATGCATGCATGTATATGTTTATATGTGCTAGTTCTAGGAGTTCTTGTGCTGGATGTTATATTAGCCATTCACTTCACTTCTGTTTTGTTTTTGAGAGTGTCTCTTTCACCCAGGCTGGAGTGCAGTGATGTGATCAGCGATCCTTGCAACCTCGAAATCCAGGGCTCAATCAAGTCTCTTACCTCAGCCTCCAAAGTAGCTGGGACCACAGGCGCACATCACCACACCTGGCTAATTTTTGTAGTAGTGTGTACCACTGCACCTGAGCTATGTTTTGTTTTTGTTTTTTGAGAGGAGTCTCACTCTGTCGCCCAGGCTGGAGTAAAGTGGTGCAATCTCGGCTCACTGCAACCTCCGCCTCATGGGTTCAAGCAATTCTCCTGTCTCAGCCTCCTGAGTAGCTGGGATCACAGGCGCATATCACCATATCTGGCTAATTTTTGTATTTTTAGTTAGAGATGGGGTTTCACCATATTCGTCAGCAGGGGTCTCTAACTCCTGACCTCAGGTGATCCACTCGCCTCAGCCTCCCAAAGTGCTGGGATTACAGGCGGGATTATAGCCTGTTGCCCAGGCTGGTCTCAAACTCCTGGGCTCAAGCGATCCTCCTGACTTGGCCTCGCACAAGTGCTGGAACTACAGGAGTGAACCACCATGTCTGGCTTAGCTGCTCATTTCAAAGAAAGGCAATAAAGCTGTATAATTGCTCAAAATCACAAATGAATAAACTCGGCTGGGTGTGGTGGTCCACACCTGTGATCCCATCACTTTGGGAGACCAAGACAGGAGGATCACTTGAGGTTAGGAGTTCAAGACCAGCCTGACCAACATGGCAAAACTCTGTCTCTACTAAAAATACAAACATTAGCCAGGTGTGGTGGCACATGCCTGTAGTCCCAGCTACTCAGGACGCTGAGTCAGGAGAATCACTTGAACCTGGGAGGCGGAGGTTGCAGTGAGCTGAGATCACACCACTGCACTCCAGCCTGGGCAACAAAATGAGACTCCATCTCAAAAAAAAAAAAAAAGAATAAACTGGAAAACTGCAAAGCAAAATGGCAAAGAATGTTCAGGTTTACACTATCTCAATTCCTCAGAGCCTAATGAAATGCTAAACAGAAATTAAAAACTGCAAATAAGCTAAGACTACATATCCAATCTGTATTGGACATGCAGAACTGCCTCCATTTAAAGGCAGGTAATTGTGGTCACATAGAAAGGCTCCAAGAACCAGCACAGAGATTTCTGTTTCATAACATCTTTGCCCCCAATTCAGGCAAGTAGTAGGATAAAGGTTGGGTAGCCAAGATTCTGAAAAGCCTTCAAATTCCACTTCCCCTCCCAAAGACACAGAAAGTTGCTCTAGGAGACCTTTTTCCCACCATGTGATAAATAGCAACTCAACATAAGTCAAAAAAAAAAAAAAAAAAAGCAGCCAATACTTGCCAGGGGTTTGTTAAAGACAGAATGCAGAGAAAAAAAATCGTCTACAATTTCCACTGACCACAGAGGCTTTGCAGAGTAAATAAAAAAAACAACAACAACAACAAAACACTGGTTCTAGATAAACCAAGACAGATCTGAAGCTCCATTTCCTTCCTAGTTAAAAGAGCAAAATAAATCAGCCTCTGATGAAACAAAGACATTAGTGGAGATTAAATAACTGGCATCCCTCAGGTGGAGGAAAGAATAGTTTGTCCTGAAGCCAACCAAGCACATTTGTTGACCTAACAGGCAGAGGTCACTCATTGTTAGTTCCCTCTCAGACTGGAGAAGTATGTTTCTCTTTTCAACAACTGTTTAAAGTTGTTTGGAAAATCTAATCCTTAAAACTTATTCCAAAAGCTGACAAATGCTGATATACTAGGAAAAAAAATTGTTTTCAACATAAAGACACGAGAACGGGAAAACCATGCAGGAAAGGGCTGGGCACAGCATTTACAGTACAGTCATGCACTGCATAATGATGTCAGACCGCACATATGGAGGCCCCATGGGATTATAAACCTTATTTTTATTGTACCTTTTCTATATTTTGATATGTTTAGATACACAAACACTTATCACTGTGTTACAACTGCCAACTGTATTCGGTAAAGTAACACGCTGTACAGGTTTGACGCCTAGGAGCAATAGATTATAACATACAACCTGGGTTTTTACAAGTACACTCTATGATACCGGCACAATGACAAAAATCACCTGTGAATGTATTTCTCAGAACATATCCCAGGCAGTTACAAGTGACACATATAAACACAGAACTGAAGCTAAACAATTGTTATGTATATGATCCTGAATATAACTACTCCTCCTCCTCCCAAAAGATAGAAAGTTCTTGGAAGAATTACTGTAGTGGTGGCAATAGTAATAACTATTACTATGGAATGGGTCAAAAATCCCAAAGCACACTAATCAAAACTGGGAGATAGAATTCAGGGGGAAAATAGAATTTTAAGTTAACAGGTAAATGAGACACTTGAAGTAAGTTCTCAGCATCTATGACAAAGGGCTAATTTATGTAACAAAGAGACCTAATGAATCAATTAAAAAAAAATGTTCAAAACAGAAAAAGGTCACAGGACATGAAAGGCAATTAATAGAAGAAATAGAAAAGGTCAACAAACAAGTCAAGTGACACTTGATTTTACTAAATCTAAGATTTAGTAAAGATGCAAACTAAAACAGTGAGACTTCTTTTTCATATCACATTGGTAAAGATTAATTTCAAAATGCAAGTCTGCATACCACTGACATGGAAATTCCACTTCTAACTTGTTTTTTTCCTACAGAAACACCTACATAAGAATGCAAATATATATGCATCATAATAGCCATAAATATTCAGTAAATATTCGCTGAATATTTACATGCCAATCACTATATAATCTAACAGCAACTCTAAAGAGTTAAGCATTGTTATTATTCCCAGTTTGAAAAAAGAGAAATTAAGGTATAGGTGGTTAAGTAACCTGGCCAAGGTTCATTTAACAGTAAGTGAGAAAGATGATCTGATTCTACCTCCAAAGTCTAAGTTCTTTACCAACAGGCAACATAGCGTATACAATCACTGCACAGGGAAGTTCATGCTGCAGTACCTGCAGCATAAAATGAAATCAAACAACCCAGATTTCCAACAATAAAGGACAAAATAAATTCTGCCACATCCATACAATTTACTCTATGTATTCAACAAAAAGATATATATGTACTTACATGGAAAAAATCCAAAAAATATTAAATTGAAAAAGAAAGTAGCAGAACAGAATATATAATTGCATTTCTGTAAAAATAAATAAATAAATAAAACACATATAAGCATAGAGAAAAACTCGGAAGCAAGTCAACCAAATTGTAAACAGTGTTATCTCTGAAGGGCAGGATGAAGTGGCCTATCATTTTCTTGAACTCCTGACCTTAAATGATCCACCTGCCCAGGCCTCCCAAAATGCTGGGATTACAGACGAGAGCCACCGCGCCCGATCATTTTCTAAATAATTTTATTAACATCTAAAGCTGTTTGCAACAAGCATGCAATTTAATCAGAAGAAAACATAAGCTGAATGGATGAATTGCTTCTGTAGCCTTGGGTCCTGGGGCCCCAAGTGGAAGAGCTGGGTACTAAGGCACACAATTTTCCTACCCGTTTTTTTTTGTTTTGTTTTTTTAAAAAGAAGTGACTTTAGAACGAAGACCTTTATTTCATTTCACCATCGAAATAAATGTGAGCAATCGTGTTCCACTCTACAGTAGACACGTAACAAATAAACATCGAGTGCGAAGCTGTAAAATCAGTACCAAAGCCAGAAATCTACAAAAATGAATAATAAAACCGCGTGGGCCGAGATACTGAAAGGGCGGGACGCCCACCACCGGCGGGGACTCGCGGGGGGAGGCGAGCGAAAGGCGCGGGGAGGACGTACCTGGGTGAAGGGCCTGGCAGGGAGAGATTGTGGCAGTTCAGGCTTGGCTCCGTGCGGAGGGAGGGCCGGACGCCGCGGGGTTCGCGCCTCAGGCCCACGGTGGCCCCTGCCCGCGGCGGCCGGGCCCCAAGCGACGCTGACCTCCTCCGCGACGTTCTCTAACACCCACAACACTTCCGCAATTCAAATTTGAAGAGCCCGCCCTCCAGTCATCCGGGATTGGTAGGGTCGGGAATTGCGCCACCGTGCGTCTCGCGGGGACGCCAGCAAATTTCTGGCGACCTCCGCATTGGTGGACCGTAGTGTGTCCACAAAAAGTAGGCGACCATAATCTGTTACAGACAGGGGGCGAGCTCCTCTAGTTGTCCTCAAAATTCGTTCCGTCTTCGCAGGGCACGGGCCCAACTTGAATGCCCCCATTCCTCCAGCGATGCTCTGTCGCAGCAAGGCTGACGTCGGAGACGCCGCAAGCCGTAATTGGGTTACTGCGGTGAAGTTTGGCCCTTCCTAGCTGCCGTCCTCTCCGACGGGCTGTGCGCAGTAGCGGCTGCTGTCCATCTTTTCCATCCCAGGAAATCTCCGTGCTCCTTGGATTTGAGAGAACTTCTGTTTTTTCTCAGTCCTCCATGTTTGAGACGGAGAAAGAACATTTTGTTTTTGAGGGAATGATGGATTTAATGTAAAGTTACGCACAAAGTGGGATGTTTAGTTTCAACCGTTTCCGCAAGAAGTGTGATTTTTTGCGGGGGGGGGCGGTCGGGGACAGGGTCTCTCTCTGTCGCCCAGGCCTGAGTGCATTGGCGCAGTAATGGCTCACTGCAGCCTGGAACTCCAAGAGATCTTCCCACCTCAGCCTCTCGGTAGCTGTAACTACAGGCGCGCGCGACAAGGGTTGGCTAATTTAAAATTTTTTCTTTGGAGAGCAGGTCTCACCATGTTGCTCAGGCTAGTCTCTATCTCGTGGGTTCAAGCGATCTTCCCATCTCGACTTCCCAAAATGCTGGGATTACACAGGCAAGCAACTGCACCGGACCAGGAAGTGATTTAAAAATTTTTTTTTATCACCTCACATTCTAGAGACAATCTTGACAACTCCAGCTTGCCATGTGCAGTTTGTAACAGTGGCCTCCAGACTGCGTCCCTCCTTAGACTGCACCCAATGAATCTCCACTCTAACCACCGCTGAGTAACGGGTGTTTCCTTTGCCTTGTATAGGGCTCATGGGTTCAGTCTTGAAAGTAGAGAAGGGGAAGCCAGGGTAGTAAGGAGTGTTTTCAGCCCTGAATCCTGTCCAATTCCAATCCAGCATGATGTCTGCCTCTTCCCCAACTCATCTGCATTTGTGACAAGAGAGTTTCTTTTTATTTTATCGTTCATCTAAGAACATTGGTCAGCTTCCTGGTCATATATCACATTTTCTCATTAAGACTTAGAGTCCTATACTGAAAAGGTTGTAATGGATTAATTTTGTAAAGTGACTTTTGCAGTCCCTCCTAAGTCCTGTATCTACATCGAATAATCAGAATCCAAAATATAAATTTAAAACATCCACATGAATGCAAGTAATGAAAAACAACAATTGGAGGTAGGGGAAAGGAAGCAAATTTAACTGAATAAAATGAAGTTTGTTGCTTGTACATCTTAATGAGAAAATGGTTGGACATGGATTTGCACTGGGTTTGTGGGAAAAGCCCACCTTAAAACAGGTTAAATGGCGTGTATGAAATATACTTTGATAGAGGAAGTTTGAAGGGATAGGCATTCCGATTTCAAAGCATCTGAAACTGAGGTTTCTGTGCCCAATGAAGATGGCCATGGCTCACACATTTAGACAAAATAGGAACCCTGAAATATTAATGGCAGGCACTTAGAAATGCACACTTTTTAAAATTAGCCACTTGTCATGTGAGAAGGAAGTAGCATGTAGTATGCTCCAACAGGAATGGCCACAGGAATTTACATAAGATGACTAATAATTTTCCAAGCAAAACTGAATTAAACAGTTTGTGGATAACAAAGTGTGATGAGAAGGCCTAGTGGCCAAGGGACAGTGTTCATCTGTCCATTAATGTCAACATGCTGTAACTGCCCAAGGGGTTCACTTTGCCTGCTGCCTACACAGAGCTGATTCATCAAGAGAGGTTAATTGCAATAGAGAAAGAGTAATTCATGCAGAGCTGGCTGTGTAGGAGACTAGTGTTTCATTATTAATAAAATCATTCTCCCCTGAGCATTCTGGGATCAGAGTTTTTAAGGATAACTTAGTGGGTGGTGGGACGCCAGTGAACTAGAGTACTGATTGGTCAGGGATGAAATCACAGGGAGTGGAAGCTGTGTTCTTGCTCTCAGTCAGTTCCTGGGTTGGGGTTGGGAGGATACAAGATGAAATGAACCAGTTTATTGATGTGGGTGGTGCCAGCTGATCCCCTAAGTGCTGGGTCTGCAAAATATCTCAAGCACTGATCTTAGGAACAGATTAGGGAGGGCCAGAATCTTGTAACCTCCAGCTGCAAACCATAATTTCTAATATTGTGGCTAATGTTAGTTCTACAAAGGCCATCTAGTCTCCAGGCAAGAAGAAGGTCTGCTTTGGGAAAGGGCTGTTACCGTCTTTGTTTAAACTATAAACTACAAACTTAAATTTTTTCCCAAAGTTACTTCAGTGTGGAGGTTAGAAGCAAGATGGAGTCAGTTAAGTTAGATCTCTTTCACTGTCTCCGTCATAATTTTGCAAAGGTGGTTTCAATGCTGCCCTGGGTTGGCCATCTTTTAAGTTTCTGTCTGCTTGGAGGGGAGACCATAATGAGAAGATGATTGGATGTGGATTTGCAGTTCACAGCCACTTGGGATAATCTGTCCCATCCTAGGCCTATAACACATGGAAACACATGCAGACCCATGTAGGGTCTAAAAAATTGACGTAAAAGGAAGAGACTGGAAGCTTCACACTGTGTGCCAGTTGCTACCAGGGAATCTGGGCCTGCTTAGCCTGGAGGAATATTCCCAGGACCATGATAAGTTCTAGCAGGACTACTAACTGACCAGGTGACACTTTTGGAGAAAGTAGAAAAATGCTGTTTCATCAAGGTTAAGGGTTCTCAAGCAGGAACAGTTTTGCACCCCTGGGGACAATTGGCAATGCCTGGAGACATTTATAAATGTCACAATTAGGGAGGGTATCAGTGGCATCTTGTAGGTAGAGGACAGATATACTACTAAACATCATAGTGTTCACAGGACAGCCCCCCACCATTACAAAGGATTAACTATTTTAAAATGTCAGTAGTGCCATGGTTGAGAAATTCTTCTCTTGGCAAATGAAGCCCTGAAACAGGATTTCAGCCCAGTCTTACTTTCTTAGCTGGATGCCTTTATGTAAAGCACAAAGTAAAACCACTACTCCTCTGTATAGGCTACAGGAGGGAGTCAATGAGGAAGTTACCCAGGTTTTGTGAGAGGAGGACCCTTCAGTGAAAAAGGCTGCCAAGGAAATTGCTATGTGATGGAGGCAACATATACACACATATCAATTACAAATTGTGATAAGAGCTATAAGGTTGTATCAGTTTGCATCACCCAAGAAGCTGATGCCAAGTTGGAAATAGGATTATTGGGAAATAGATCTTGTGAAAGACTAAAGGAAGAAGAACTGGACCTGGTAAATTTTCAGATCTTGATATAGATATGACATTTGAAAAAGGAAAGACTGATGCAAGTGGAATTGGGTAGGGGTGGTCTAAGATTGCAATGGAGATTTGACAGAGTCTTGGCTAACCCAGTAGGAAGAGAAGTCCTGCAGTGGGCAGACAAGGCCAGGCCCTGGTATCCACCAGGCTGGAGGCTGCCTGGGAAGAACATGGCCTTAGCACAAAGGCTTTAAGAGATCTCAAAGGCTTTGCAGCCAGAGGCTGTTAACAAGTTAACTCAGTTAACTTGTAAGTCTTTTCTCCTTTGCTGCTTTTCCCAACAAACTGCACTCCTCTCAGCTCAGTGACCCTTTTTTTTAAACGAAATATCAGAGTTGCACGCTTCCATGTCTGTCACAGAAGAATAATTAAAAGAGTGTAGCAGTAAGATTTTATTTTCAGGCACTTTCCATTTTTTTGTTGCAATCCACAGTAAGAAATATTGTACATTATAACCTAATAATTTTATAAAACTACACTTAACTAAAGGAAAGCTTTAAAAGCATTACTTAACATTACTCTGTGCAGTGCATGCTATTATTTTCTGTTTCCTCTTTAAAAAAAGAACTACCTGTGGTATGCAATTGTAATACAATATGAATATTTTCATGTTTCTGCATGGTCAGGGCGTTTAATTTTTTTAAAATCCTAAGGTAAAATTCACTTAAAGTAACCATTTTAAAGTGTACACTTCAGTGATATTTAGTGCATTCACAATGTTCTGCAACCACCACCTGTAAAACATTTTTTATCATCCTAAAAGGAAATCCAATAACTCTTTAAGCAGTCACTCTCTCTTCTCCCCTTCCCACAGTGCTAGACAACCACCAATCTTCTTCCTGTCTCTATGAATTTACCTAACTGGATATTTCATATAAATTGAATCATACAATATTACAATATGGACTTTAATGTCTAGCTTCCTTCACAGTTTTTTTTTCTAAGGTTTATATACCTCAAAAATTGTACATTGTAGATCAGTACTTTATTCCTTTTTATGGCTGAACAATATTCCATATTCTGTGTGTGATTGTGTGTATACCATATTTTATTTACCTGTTCCTCCACTGACATTTGGGTTGTTTCCACCTAAATCTATGATAGCCTCATTTGAAATGATACCAACTTAGTTTCAATAGCATACAAAAACTCTGCTCCTAAACAGCTGAGTCCTCTCCTTTATGTTTCTATTATTACCAATTACATCTATATACATTGTGTGTCCATTAACATAGATTTGTAATTATTTTATGCACTTGTCTTTTAAATCATATAAAAAAGAGGAACTACACACCAAAAATATATCAGTCCTGGCTTTTGTATTTAAAGATGTAGTTATATCTATCTAACTTCTTGATTTCTTCTTATAGCTTTGAGTTGCTGTTTAGTTTTTTCATTTAAGTCTGAAGAACTCCCTTTAGTATTTCTTATAGTATAGGTCTACTTGTGACAGACTTCTTCAGCTTTTATTTACATGCTAATGTATTAATTTCTCCATTGTTTTTGAAGGATCATTTGCTGAATATAGAATTCTTGGTAGATACTCTTTTTCTTTAAGCATTTTGAATATGTTATCCCACTGCCTTCTTGCCTACATAGTTTCTGATGAGAAATCAGATGCTCTTATGATTGAGAATCACTTGTATGAGACAAATCTCTTCTCTCACTGCTTTTAAGATTCTTTTTTTTATCTTTGTCTTTTGACAATTTGATTATAATGTGTCTCAGTGTAGAACTGTTTATCTTTCTTGGAGTTTGTTGAGGTTCTTGGGTTCTTCCCAAATCTGGGAAGTTTTTGGTTATTCATTCAATATTTTTTTCCCATTATTTTATTTTTCCTCTCCTTCTGGGACTCTTGTAATATGTATGGTGGTACTCTTGATTATTCCCATAGATTTTTAAAGACTCCAATAATTATTCTTTGTTTTATTTTATTTTTATTTAAGACAGAGTCTGGCTCCATCACCCAGGCTGACAGGTATAATTATAGCTGGCTAACTGCATACCTGAACTCCTGGGCTCAAGAGGTCTTTCCACCTCAGCCTTCCAAGTAGTTCAAACTACAGACATGCACCGCTATACCCAGCAAACAATTTTTTTGGTTTTAATTTTTGTAAAGACAGAGTCTTGCTATGTTGCCCAGGCTGGTCTTGAACTACTGGGTCCAAGCAATTCTCTTGCCTCACCCTCCCACAGTGCTGAGATTACAAATGTGAGCCATGGCGCCCAGCCACTCTTTTTTCTTTATGCTTCTCAGTCTAGATAATTTTGATTTTAATTGACAGGTTTAAGTTCACCCATTCTTTATTCTGCCTGCTCAAATCTGCTATTGCAACCCTCTGAATTTTTATTTCAGTTATTGTACTTTTCAGCTTCACAATTTCTACTTGGTTTCTTTTGATAATTTCTGTCTTTGTTGATATTTTCTATTGTTAAGACATCATTCTCCTGGTTTCCTTTAACTCTTTGAGGTTTCCTTTAGCTATCTGAGCATATTTAAGACAGGTGATTTTGGGCCGGGCATGGTGGCTCATGCCTGTAATCCAAGCACTTTGGAGGCCAAGTGGGCGGATCACCTGAGGTTCAAGACCAGCCTGACCAACATGGTGAAACCCTGTCTTTATTTAAAAAAATAAAAAAAAAAGACAGGTGATTTTAAATTATTGTCTAATATGTTCAGTATTTGTTCTTCCTTAGAACTCATACTAATTTCTTCTGTAAATAGGCCATACTATCTAGTTTCTTTGCATGCTTCATAATGTTTTTGCTGGAAACTAGACATTTGAATATTAAAATATGCTAACTCTGGACATCACATTTTTCTTTCTCCTCAGGATTTGTTGTTGTTGTTGCTTCCTGTGGAATATAGTCATTTGCTTGTTTCATGTCTTTTCTACATGATCTTTGTCCTCTGTGTAGCTGTTTTTTTTTTTTCATGCTGAATAGGTTTCAAGTTACGTAAAACAAAGTCAGGTGCCTTGGGTCATTCTTTCAGGTAGTACTCTGTGATGGTAAATTGTAAGTGTCTATTTTACTGCACCATGGATTTAATCTCTAATTTTGTCATTTCAAGAAAGTTGTATAAGCAGAATCATCATACATGTAACCTTTTGAGATGGGTGCTTTTTTCCCCCAGTTAGTATAATACCCTTGCATCCAAGTTATGTGTATCAATAGTTTGTTCAGTTTATTTACAGATGTACTCACAATTTGTTTAACCATTCATCTATTGATTGGCATTTTGATTATTTCCAGTTTTTTGCTATTACAAATAAAACTGTTAAGAAAAATCATATGTAAGTTTTTATGTAGACTAAATTTTCATTTCTGAGGTAAATGTCCAGGATGGCAATTTCTGGGTAACAAAATAAGTATTTAGTGCTTTAAATAAACTGTTAAGTTATTTTCCAGAGTGGCTGTACCGTTTTGCTTTCCCATCAGCAGCAGTATGGGAATGATCCAGGTGGTCTACATTCTCACCAACATTTGAACTTGAGAATAATCACTTTGACAGTGTGAGGAGAATTGATTAGAAGAGGGTGACGCTATAGATGAGAATTCTGTCTCAGAAGTTTTCATAGTTGTCATGGCAAGACATGATGAGGGCCTCATCCAAAGCTCGGAAAGTGGAGATGGGCAGATTGGAGAGAAGTTAAGGTAATGTAGTTGACAGAATTAAATGATCAGTTTGATGTAGGACTTGGAAGATGGAAAATTTTTAAAGAAAATTTTCTTGTTTCTGATTTGGGCAGTTTGATGAATAATGGTACATTTAGAGAAGTAGGTAATACTGGAAGAAAGGTTTGTTTGGTGTTAAGAAGATATCTTTAGTTTTAGGCTTGGTCATTTTGAATTTCCCTTGTAACATCTAAGAGGGACTGGCCAGTAGGCAGCATGCTACATATGTCTGAAAATAGCATAGTCATTAAGAGAATGGATTTTAAAGTCAGCCCTGATTAAAAAACTGAGTTCTTTGTCTTACTCTCTTTATATCTATTGGCAAGTTACTTTACCTCCATTTTCTCATTAGTGAGATTGAATCATTGTGAGGCTTAAATAAGGCAACGTATAAAACACTTAGCACTTATCAGGTACTTAGTATATGGTAGTTGTTATTGTTATTATTACAGATTTGCAATTAGGAATTATTTTTTCTCTAATGTCAAATGCTGCCCAAAAGACAAATGTAATAAAAGTTGAAGTATATTCTTTGGATTTAGCAATCATGGGGCCTTGGGGACAGCAGATTGATAGGGCAGAAGCTTGGTTATGGTAATCACGGTGTAATCAAGAGGTGAGTGCCTGGAGACAGACACAAAGATATTTGTTCCCCAAGAAATATGTAAAAGGAAGGAGAGAGAAAGAGGTTAGACCATCTGGAACTAAGGAAATATTTCTCTCCAGAGTTAGAAAGACTTGCCTTTGCCTTTGACTTAGCTGAGATTATTTTTTTTCTTTGAGAAAAGATTAATGAATTGTTAGCCCTTTTTTTTTTTTTTTTTTTTTTTTTTTTGGGGGAGTGTTTCCCTTTTGCCCGGGCTGGAGTGCAGTGGCACAGTCTCGGCTCACTGCAACCTCTGCCTCCCAGATTCAGGTGATTCTCCTGCCTCAGCCTCCTGAGCAGCTGGGATTACAGGCACGTCCCACCACGTCCAGCTAATTTTTTGTCTTTTTAGTAGAGGCAGGGTTTCATGATGTTGGCCAGGCTGGTCTCAAATTCCTGATCTCCTGATCCACCCGCCTCAGCCTCCCAAAGTGCTGGGATTATAGTGTGAGCCACTGCGCCTGGTCAGCCTTTTACAAATGGAGGTACATTTCTTTTAGGACGACTAGCTGGGAGGAGCTGTTGGTAGAGATGCACATGAGTTTTTTAGGTAGGGAGTAGTCTTCACGTTAAACTCTTTTCATGGCCTATCTTTTTGTCAGTGATGTAAGGAAGAGAGATCATTGGCTAAAATTAAGTTAGCAGGTATTGAAGTACTTAATCCTCACAATGATTGCTTGGTGACAAATTTCGGAACAGTTATTAGAAAATGGGAGAGAACTCTCCTCAAAGAAACAGGAAGATTGATACAGTATATTAAGAATCGAGCTAAAGTTGGAGTTGGGACTTGCATTTGCACCAGGTTACAGGATTGACTATTTTTGTTTCTAATACATTTTGTAAGGGAAAGTATTAATCCAGGTGTAGAGTTATTTTGGAATGGATATAGCAGAATGAAAAGAATGCAGAGGAGTTATAAAGATATACTTAGGTGAGTGGTTCAAATGACAGACTGTTTAAAATTTTTGGATGAATGGTAATAAAAATAAAGGCAAGGGAAGGCTATTAGGAGTATTATTATAGAAGGATCAAGGGACAAGAAGTTTTGAGGAGGTTGAAGACAGTAAGAATTAAGCAAAGAGAACTGGAAGGTTTGGACGTAGCCATGTGAGATTTAGAGTATAAATGATTCAGAGATATGGCTCATTTCTAGGCAACTTGAAAATTGATGAAATAGTTATTGATAGTTCAATTGCGTGTAGGCTGAGGTTGGGGTGATATGGGAAGCCTGGTGGTATTAACAGTAACTATGTCTGTAATGCCTATTACAACTAGTATTTTAGTTACAGCTAAAAATGAAGTGAGCTGGGAAGGTGGGGGCATCTATGATTTATATGATGTGACTTTATAAAGTTTATTGTGTTTTCCCATGTCAGTTCATACTAATAGGTACAAAAGGCATACTGAATCTAGCTTGAATTCAAATAAATGGAACTATTTTATTAAAGAGTCTCAAATTATTAGGAAATACATAGGAGATGGCTTGATTTTCCCAGTTCCTGCTTTTGAATGTGGTATGTCAAATATCTCTCCCTCTCTAAGTAGTGGCTACTTTGAAAATATATTGACCTAATCTGCCCCTGCAGATTCCTGGCTCTCAAAGAAATCACAATATTCTATCCCCTTCCCAATCTCGGGGGAAACGCCATAAATCTCACTCTACTACTGCTCCTTCTATCTCCTCTCCATGCTGAGATGACTCCTAGGACATAAAATTTTGGGGGAGAAGGAATGAGATGCCAACCCTGACATGGTTTTTTCTTGCTAACTCATCTAGTTCCACAGTGAGTTACTGAACTGCAGTGTTTGCAGGGGTATTTATTAAGGTCCAAGAGGGTAGAATGCCCATGTCTAATCTAATATTTGACCTGAGGATACCTGGGCCTCTTCAGCAACCACCTGGGGTGAAGCTTGAGTTCATGCCTGGTGATACATAAACCTGCTAGTGTTCTTGTTCGTTTCTGATTGTTATATCAATTGACCTAATTTCTGGATTACATTTCATACCTTGTATTTTTTTTGTTGTTTTTTTTTGAGACAGAGTCTTGCTCTGTTGCCCAAGCTGAAGTGCAGTGGTGGGATCTTGGCTCACTGCAACCTCTGCCTCCCACGTTCAAGTGATTCTCCTGCCTCAACCTCCTGAATAGCTGGCATTACAGGCACGTGCCACCATGCCTGACTAATTTTTTTTTCTTTTTGTATTTTTAGTAGAGATGGGGTTTCACCATGTTGGCCAGGCTGGTCTTGAACTCCTGACCTCATGTGATCTGCCCACCTCGGGCTATCCGTGTGAGCCACTGCACCCAGCCGACTTTGTGGTTTATATTGAAGTTGTCTGCTTATGTGACACCTGCTCTCCCATAGCCCTTGATGTCCAATTTAACAGGCACCTGCTTGACTCTTTATTATTGCATTTTAGGTTTTGGGGTACATGTGAAGAACATGGAAGATTGTTGCATAGGTACACACATGGCAGTGTGGTTTGCTGCCTTGCTCCCCATCACCTACTATATCTGGCATTTCTCCTCATGTTATCCCTCCCCAACTCCCCACCCCCCGCTGTCCCTCCCCTAGTCCCCCCCACAGACCCTAGTGTGTGATGCACCTGCTTGACTCTTGAGTCTTCTCATCACCTGCCATCCTCCCAGCTCCTAGACCATACTGTATAGTCTGTATAATTTGTTTTAGAATATTCCAAATGTCTCTTTTCAGCCATGATTTTTGCCAGTGAATAGCCCTTCCTTGCTAACAAACAAAAACAGTTAAAGCGATGGCTTTACCACACTGAGGTAGGTTCTGACTAGGGCTTTCCTGCAGCTTAGCTCTGATGCCATCTTGTGGTCAAATGGGTATCTGCACAGGGAGCCTTTTATTCTGGTCTTGACTGTTGCCTGCTACTATGCTAAGGATCAAAGGCAGATTTGCCCTGTTTTTGTTTGTTTTTATTTTTCCTTTGCTGTGGATCTGGATTTGGTTTCCCTCATTGAGGTAGGAGAAAACTCAGAGTTCAATATTTTCTACACTGACAGTGGATTGAAGGGAAGTTCTTTCCTTGCACCTCATGGACAATTTCACCCACATTTCTTCTGCACTTTATCTCAGTGAAAGGCTGTTTATCCATTGTTAAGTCAGAGGGCCAAAAACCAGTTTGGACTGTTTTCCCCCATTCCCTCATTCACCTATTCTGCCCCGCAAAAGCCGCTAATTTTTTGTCCATTTCCTCCATTCCTTCACCACTGTCTGAATCATGGCCTCCAATAGTTCTCATTGAAACCATTGCCGTTCTTTGTCTCTGTCATGTCGTCATGTCTTCCATCTTCTAGGCTTGCCTACATCAACATTTTGCTTCATTTTTATTCCAGCATTGATTGAAGCTCAAACGAAATCCTTCAGTGCCTCTGCAGAGCCTACAGTGTAAACTCCAAGATCCTTGATGTGAGTTACAAGATACTCTTTGAGTTGGCATTTGTCTCTTTCTGGGCCTACTCTGCATTCACTGCCCACTTCACATGGAACACCTAGTAGCACTTACAGTTCCTAGAACACAATTAACTCTTCATGCCTATGATCATTCGTTCATGCTTTCCCCTTTTGATTAGAAATAAACATCTGTAGCCCTTTCTTGGGCCTGTTCAGGCCGGTTCAGCAGAGGCATCCTGCAAAGTTGCTAGAGGGTATGTGACTGTGTGGGCCTATAAGAAACAGATGGATCACTCAAAGAGGAAATTGCAAAGAGCAATGAAAGGATTCCTTGAAGAGAGTTTAATGAGGAAAACATTACAAACAGGAACAATCAAGAGATAGTAAAATACTCCAGGACTAAAAACAGCTGAAAGCCTTTACCTCTCCTAGGCCTAACAGTGTACTGGAATTGGAGTGATCTGTAGTTGTATGTGAAAGGGCATCGGACAGTTGCTGTATCTGTAGTAACTTCCAAAAATGGCAGGGGAAGGGGAGAAAGAGAATAAAAGCCCAAACCCATCTCTCCTTTTACCCTTGATCTTATGCTGGTGGCTCTCATTGGCTGAGTCCAGATGGAAGCCAGAGGCTAAGAGAGCCTGGGTGATACAGTCCACAGAAGTCAGTTTCTCAGAGCCAGGGAGAAAATGGCAGAGAAAGGACCAGGAGAGGCAAACAGAGAGCTGTCAGCACAGAGTATAAACCTGTCTGCTGGTGTTCTGTGGGACAAACTGGGGAAGAGGGTTAGGGGTGTCACATTTTAGTATAAAGACTTTCAATTAATAACCTCTTCTCAGATGACAACTAATCCCTCAGCTGCAAAAGTGCCTTTAAATTATGGGCTAAGGAAAGAGGACTGAGAAACAATTGTTTTAAAAACACAAACTTTCAACCATTTCTTCTGTTTTCGGCTCAACTCTACACTTTACCTTCAGATGTATCTGGAGCTTCCAATTCCTGAAACTTTCTGGGATTTGCAAAACAAATCAGCTTGTTTATTAGCTTCCTTGCTCCTAAAAGTGAGGTCTATGATATCTATTTTCTATTAGGTCAGTTTTCAAGAAAATATTTCATTAGAGACACATTTACTGTCTTGGTCAGGAAACAAATATATGCTCTGCTTTAGAGGGAGACTCAACTTTTTGTCTTCTAAGATTGTTTTCTATACAGACATCCTTGAAAAGGTAGTCTGGAACAAAAGCTGTCAGTGCCTCTTCATGAGATTTACAGAAACACAAGAGACCATTGGAGAATTGTCTCCCAACTTACGGAGAAGAGACACAGTCAACACATGGACTGGCCCTTTTTAAAAAGAAGAATAGCATTCTAACTTTCTGATTGATGGAGATACCATATCCCTGACTTCAGAAACAGCAGGAAAGGATGCACTATTTTCTTACTCCTTGTCAGGCAATCTCTGTTTCATGAAGCAGAGTTTAAGTGCTTTTCACAGAAAAATTCCATCTGTCTTATAGTAAGGATTATTTCTCTCAGATCCAGCGTTGAAATATCTGTTAGTCTTAGTTTTTGGTATTGATGTGAGTTTTCACCTTCTTTAGTGGCTTCAAGGGTGTTTAACGGAATGTTGGGAAAGGGTACATAGAAAGAAGAAGTGGGCTGGGTGTGGTGGCTCACTCCTGTAATCCCAGCACTTTGTGAGGCCGAGGCGGGTGGATCACGAGGTTAGGGGTTTGAGACCAGCCTGGCCAACACAGTGAAACCTCGTCTCTATTAAAAATACAAAAAAATTAGCCAGGTGTGGTGGCAGGCACATGTAATCCCAGCTACTTGGGAGGCTGAGGCAGGAGAATTGCTGGAACCCGGGAGGCGGAGGTTGCAGTGAGCCAAGATTGTGCCACTGCACTCCAGCTCAGGCGATGGTGTCAGACTCTATCTCAAAAAAAAAAAAAAATAGTGAGTGAAGGTTAGCAAAACTTTTTCTTTTTCTGTGTGGACAATAACTTGGATTAACTTTCTAATTATATTTCCCTAGAAACCTGTAAATGGCAGAATGTCAACTATGTAACTAGCAATGTTGTTTATAGTAAAAATAACCCGGATTGATAAATTTACCTTGAGTTGTTGTGAAGAACTATGAATTCCTGATGTGAGGATAAAACTTTGGGCTTTCCTAAATAACTCGATATGTCTTTTGTGGGGACCAGGAAGTTATGCCCATGAATGTGGGTCCTTATCTGGGACATGGAGCATCTATCCAAGTTGACGATTGCACATGCCCGTGAGGATCCCATTCTCTTCCACTTGAGTTGTTATATGGAAATGGTCAATGAAGACAAGCCTCTGGATTTGCGGATTGCTTTGAGAACCTATATAGTGAGACCTATTCTGGTCTTGTGATTCCAAATGTCTAGATAGACTCAGGGATGAGCAACAGGAGCAGTGCTGAGCATTAAAAAAAAAAAAATTTTTTTAGAGCAGTTTTAGGTTCACAGGAAAATAGAGAGGAAAGTACAGAGATTAGTCATTTGCCCCCTGTCCCCACACATGCATAGTGTCTCTCATTATCAGCATCCCCCAGCAGGGGGTGCTGATATGCTAAAGTCTGATACCCAGAAGCCTGCAGGTGACATGCTGAAAGTTGGCTGTTAGAGTACATGGTCCAAGCTATTTTGAGGTGCCGAAGTATCCCCATATCATGGCGACCTTCTTCTTCTTTTTCTTTTTCTTCTTCTCTTCTTCTTCTTCTTCTTCTTCTTCTTCTTCTTCTCTTCTCCTTCTCCTTCTTTCTCCTTCTTTCTTCTTCTTTCTCCTTTCTTCTTCTTCTTCTTTCTTCTTCTCCCTCCTTCCCCCTCCTTTCCCCTTCTTTCTTCTTTCTTCTTCTCTTCTTCTTCTTCTTTTCTTCTCCCTCCTTCCCCCTCCTTCCCCCTTCTTTCTTCCTCCTTCTTCCTCTTTTTCCTCTTCCTCTTCCTCCTCCTCTTCCTCCTCCTCCTCCTCCTCTTCTTCTTCTTCTTCTTTCTTTCTTTCTTTCCTCTGTAACACTTTATACTTGGATGGGATGGACTTTCTGCTTCTCTGTTAGTGATTCTCAATCCTCTTTGTTTCATGACTCTTTTATACTCTTAAAAATTTTCAAGGACCCCAAAGAAATTTGATTTGTTTGGGTTATAGTTATCAATATTTGCCATATAAGAAATTAAAGCAGAAATTTTAATGATATTAATTAGTTAATTACACTACATACCATATATTTTATGAACTATAACTATATTTTTCAAAATAAAACAGCATTGATGAAAAAAGTGGCATTATTTTATATTTAGTGTTCTCTTTAGTGTCTGGCTAAGTAGAAGATAGCTTAAATAGTAACTCACATTTGCTTCTGTATTCAATTATTTGGAATTTCATATATAATGTAGCCCCTGGAAAACTGCATTTTCCATTCATGACGGTATGAGAGTGAAAAAAGCACAAAATGTTTTAGTACATCATGAAAATAGTTTTGACCTCACAGATGTCCTGAAAAGGGCATGAGGATCCCCAGGGGTCCTCTGGACCGCACTTTGAGAACTGCTATTCTGTGCCTTATATATCAAGTTTCAGGGCCTACCCATTTTAGTCAAAAGGAGTACATCTTCCGTGCCCTCTCTGCCCTATGGTCTGAGCCCTTGAGATTTTTTTCCTGATATGTTCTTGGAAGTAAATCAATTTAGAAAATACTAGCCTAGCTTTCAAGACTTGCTTTAAGATCCTATTTTGACTCCCAGTAGGTGAATATGAACTACACTTAAATGCTCTCAAGGCACACAGATATCCATGGCAGAATATGGGGTGATTTATCACAAAGAAATGCAAAAAGTGGAAAATAGAAAACTGAAAGTTCCTGTTATTTTGCTCCAGTAAAGCAATTCAGCTTGTTTTGCTTGCTTTGTTTCAAATTTGCTTTTCTGGGCTCACCTAGAACTCCCACTTCTTTTTAATTTTTAAATTAAGTTACTAATTAATTAATTTTTATTTTATTTATTTATTTATTTATTTATCTTGAGTTGGAGTCTTGCTCTGTCACCTAGGCTGGAATGCAGTGGTAGGATCTTGGCTCACTGCAACCTCCTATGTTCAAGTGATTCTTCTGCCTCAGCCTCCCAAGTAGCTGGGGTTACAGGTGTGTGCCATCAGCCCCAGCTAACTTTTGTATTTTCACTAGGGACAGGGTTTCACCATGTTGGCCAGGCTGGTCTTGAACTCCTGACCTCAGGTGATCCACTCTCCTTGGCCTCCCAGAATGCTGGGATTACAGGCGTGAGCCACTGTGTCTGTGACAGCCAGAGCTCAGCAGTCTTCCTGGTTCATGAGATGACTTTCAGAATGAAAGCTACTTTCTATGGATGATGAAGAAGATAGAATGAGCCAGTGTCACTAATGCTTTTGTGGAGCCACCATTCTGTCTCTGCAAGGAGAGAATAAAGTCTGGTGAGTTTAAAGAATTTTTTTTAAGTCCGTTTATGCCGTTTCCGATACAGTAAATTTTTCTGTGTACCGTTATGTATGATCTCCTTTGAAATCAATGATTGTATTGAGAGTAAGGATAATTTGTAGGGTGAAAGAATGAAAGTATGGCACAAGAGATCCTATCCCCTCAAAATCACTTAATTTGCTTCCAGGGAGTAATCTCAGGCATGAGGGATAGCTTAGCTATAGCAATGGCTACTGTGTGTTCTGTGTTTATTCAAGACACTGCTGAAAGCATTTTATTTGAATTGACATATTTAATCCAGACTTATGAGACAACTATTTACTCATTTTGTAGATGAAGAAACTCAGTCATAGAGAAGTTGAGTATGCTTGAAAAAAATCACACAGCTGATACAGATGGGCATGTAGCTCTAGGGCTCATGCTCTTAACCATTATGCTACACTTTCTACAATAGAACTCTTACATGGAGCATTCTGAAAGTAAATAATTCTATCATGCCTCTTTCCTAGGACCCTAAGTCCATGAGATACTTTGTACCTGAAAAATTAAAGATAACTTGAGTTGTCAATGTGTCAATAAAAGTATGACATGGAATGTACAATTTTAGTGATCGTTATATGCAGAGTAAAATCATCTAAATGTGTCATGTAGCCTAAATGGTAATGACTTTAATTTTTTGGCTTTTATATATAGAAAGAAAAAAACTTATTTTTACATAATGTGTATACCTTAAAGTGTATTTGGATTATTTTCCTATCAAATAGCTCTTTTTATTTTCCTTTGTTTGCTCTTTTAAGTGATATATTTATGTTTGGCTTAAGTGACTTTTAGAAACTGCTTATTTTTTATTTTTTATTTTTTTTTATTTATTTATTTTTTTTATGAGCATGTAGTAACGTGGAAGAAACCAAGGTAAGTTTGGAAAAACAAAGGTCTGGAAAGAATTGCAGTTCTTTTTTTTTTTTTTTTTTTAAGAGAGAGAAAGAAGTAGAATAAAAGAGAAAAAAGAAAGAGAAAGAGGGAGAGAGAACGAAAATCTTGCTCTATTGCTCAGGATTTCATTTAAATCTGTAAAATGCTTATGCAATTAC
>CAUYQU010015614.1:0-27771 GCA_963574635.1 Cheracebus regulus | reverse complement strand
ATGTTCTTTTAGCTCACAGAAGTTTCTTATTATCCACCTTCTGAAGCCTGATTCTGACAGATCATCACACTCATTATCCGTCAGGTCTTGTTCCCTTGCTAATGAGGAGGTGCGATCCCCTGTAGAAGGAGAGGCATTCTGATTTCGGGTGTTCTTAGCCTTTTTGCACTGGTTGCTTCCCATTTTTGTGGATTTATCCACCTGTCATCTTTGTAATTGCTGACTTTCAGATTGGGTCTCTGCATGGACGTCAGGCTTGTTGGTGATGAACTTTTGTCTGTTTCTTAGTTTTCCTTCGGCGGATGCCCCTTCCCCACAGAGCTAGGTCTTCCTGGGTTCGGCTGTGATTGCTGTGAAACTCTCAGTCCTCAGCACTTTCAATTGCTCTTCTCCTTGTGGGAATGGGACCAGCCGAGCCCGACTAAAAGGGCACCCAGTCCCATACACTCCGCACTGAGAAGCGCCGCGCCGGGGCACTGGCAAAACAGCCGTACTGGCCAAAAGTGTCACGCTGGCGACCGGTGGGGCTCTTCCGCTGGAAATCTCCCAGTCTGTGGGCAACAAAAATTCATCTGAAAGTGTGGCATCCACTCACTCTCTGCACTTTCCCTGGGAGCTACAATCCTGAGCTCTTGCTAATCAACCATCTTGGATCTCCCTCGAATTTATCTTTAAAAGTCTGTGTTCTGTCAGATAATTGAAATGCAAGCCTTGTATCTTTATAACTAGTCCACATAATTTATAACATTTATGTAGTCAAGTGAAAATTATTCAATTCTTTTTCTTGGTATAATGAAGGTTTCAGTCACATCTACTGTTGTGGGGCTCAACAGACTCTGTTATGGGAACAAAGTAGATAGAATAAGTACTCTTCTTGCCCTTTAAGACAAAAAAAGTCAGATCTTTTCAAGGTATATATAGTTTACCTTGAACAATTCAGATCTCTTTTCAAAAATTATTTATTTTTGTATTGTGCTTCTCTTTTTCATTTTAATTTGGTTTCCACTAACTCCCTTCTAGTGTATAATTCCACAATAGTCTTTTTTCTCATCTCAGTAAATGTGTGATCTGGACAGAGTCCAAGATAGGGTCAGAACTAGAAAAGAGAATTGATGATTGTGCTTTATAAATGTTAATCTGTGATCAGATAGTTGAAAAAGGTGCCTGGGTCTTGGATCTCCAGAGGAAAAAGATGTCTTTATACTTTTGCAAGTTTGTTTTGTTATTTTTAATTTGCTTTCTCAATATAGACTCTTGAAATACTAACCTTGACTGTATTGAAACTAAGAGAAAAGGGATTCTCCTACACTCTGTCAGAATAGTTACATAATTTATTATCAGATGATAGGTGATAGCAGCTACCATCAGCTCCAGAATGAGAGGAGAGCTAGTAGAATCACACTGGTGGTGGGGATGGTGGAAAAAAGAAAGTGAGAAAGTCAGCATTAACTCAGGCAGGTGCAGCTGGAGGCATGAGAGCTTCCTTTCTTTAATCTTCGAGTGCAGCCTATCTCTAAATGATGTTTGCCCTTCCTCCTTCCCCAGCTCATTAAAAATAGTTCACATTACGCATTATTGGAGGCTTCACCCTTAACAGGACTAGACATTCAGTTGGCATTTGGCAGCATCCTCCTGCATTTCAGTTTCCAGTGTGCTCGGTCTACACTGTTTCTCCAACTTTAGCATAATTTTAGGATGTAGGATAAGAGTTGTCTGTTTATGTTTCCTTTATGCAATCATCTTTCTTTCCTTCATATCTTCTAATTTATCTCTCACATTTCTACCTATGATTTTCCTTTCATGAGGCTATTATGTAGATTTTAAAGAATGTTTTTGCCAAAAGTTAAGATGATGCTTTTTCATAATTTGAATCATCAAATAGTTTTTTTAGGCTTGTTGACAAAACAAACAAACAAAGAAAAAACAACTGCATCCTCTATACCCTCCATTGTTCTCATTTCTGAGACGTTACCACTTTCACTTTTTAAAGTATTTATCTCCATCTCTCCATATAACATACTTCATTTTTCTATTAGGGATTTTTTTTAAATCCTCTATTGAGTGAGAATTTGCTTTCTACCCTGTGCTTAAGCCCTATGCATGTCCTATGTAATGAGTACTTACACAGCCATTGCCATGTAAATGCTGTTTAAAATGGAGTCATGTAAAAATATAACTTTTTTTGGTGGAATGGTATATTTTCCTTGGAATTAACAATTACCTTGGTCTCTATTTCCTTTGTTTTCTCTGTCCTTATTAGTATCCACTCTCACGCTTTTCTTTAGTTTCTCTAATCTCCGTTCTAGAACTTCTACCTTTAAAATATTGGTCATCATAGACTGGTCCTCTAAATTTCTTTTCTAGTTCAATTTTCTTTCCTCAGTCTTTTTTTTTTTCAGATTTTCTTAGCTTTGCAGGCCAACATCTCTATCAAGTTTTTAATTTCTCCTGCAATATTTTTAATCTATAGGAATTTTTTCTTAGAATGCTTATTTTTAAAGAAAAATATTCTTTTAGTGTGTTTCAAGGAGCAAATATCTTCTCTAATCTCTCAGAGATTATTGATAGTTTTTTTCTTTAACTCACTGCATAGCATCCTTTTCTCCACATTGAATTTTGCTGTTTGTGAATGTTGGTCTCTATTTTTCATGTTTCCTTAGAGACTGGATGATCCTTGGTTGTCTGCTTTTATTTAAGAAAGAGGCCCTCAAAAGTTGGGAGGCAACTCTGCACAGGGCTGGGACTTTTCACCTTTGAGGCACACAAGAGGGAGATCTGGGAACTCACTTATGGATTTTTTTTCTTGGGATGCTCAGATTTCAAATGAAGAACTACCTGTCCCCTGTAGGATGTAGGTCTGGCTGTCTGTGTTCTAGCATCTGAGTGATAATAGTGATTTATGGTCCCAACATTCAATAGCTAGATAGACTTTGACTTCAAACATCTGTTTTCAATAGGCATTCCCATCTTTAACTGTACCTGATATCCCCTATCTTGGAGACCCCCCTTTTCCACCCAGTCCTAAGCATTAGCTTCCATCCTTCCACCAAGGTGGGGAGATGCTGAGGTCATGCTTCACTGGGTGGAAGCTCAGTGTGAAATCTGAACGTCTAAGTGTTTCTTATACAGACTCTCAAACAACCGTCCTGTTTTCAGCTCCCCTATCATTTCCAAGTTTATAGTTACCTAATGTTACCAATCTCTAAACTTTAGAGGAGTTCCACAGTGCAAATCATGTTCTCTTCAGCATTTTCCACTGGCAGTGTAGTTTTGGGATTTTTGATTGATGCTATGTCATTGATTGTTCATCCTTTTGCTTTCCAGCCTCCACTGTTGTATTGCCGTGTCTTCCTCTCCTGCTCTTTGTCCTTGTGGACCAATGCCTTAAAAGTTTTACTTTCATTTTAGTCAGGTTTAAGGAGAGTGAATTGTGTTTAAGATAATCTCTTTAACCATAAGTCCTCTTACTTAGGATCTCTAAAAGTAGTTTTCTCAAGAACACAAGAGCAGGGTTGTCATTTATAGTTGTGTAGGTGTGTAGTGCACAACTCTAAGAGAAACCATTCCCATCATAAGTATGACTCATTTCTATATTTTGACAAACTTCTGGAAAATGATAGTAAAGTGTCTTGTTCCGAAAAATCAGGGTAATGTAGCAATTGCTTAGCAGAGCGAAGTTTCTTGATGCAAGGATAACTTTTTTCTAAATATACATTAAAGAAGCCATAAATAGCAGTTCTGAACAAGGGATATGAACTAAGACTTCTGATTGCAAAGATGTTTCTGAGTCTCATAGTTTAAGTAGGACCAGACTGACTTCCAAAAAGAACTAAGCAGAGTTTCATAATGCTAAGCAAATAAGGAGTTTCAACAGGTGGCCTTTGCATAATTGAATAGTATTAGAATGTCTACAGTAACAGAAATAATCAAAATTTTTCTTGTCAATGTGGTGAAATGGGATTTTACTAATTAGTAATAGTTGCAGACAAAATTGTATTTAAAGATAAAATCAGCAGTAGATTTCTGGTTTAAAGTTATTTGGCTAACAGATTCTGATGCAACCATCTATTACCTTCCTATTCAAACAATCATAAAGACAGCAAAAAGAATGCACATTTGAACAATATGAAAACTGACAGCCAACATATAGCCAGAAACTTGGAAGAAATTCCATCAATTATAGAGTATATGGGGTGGAAACAAAATCATAATTGTTGATCTGCATGTCCTTTACTCACTGAAAATAGAATTTAGCAGATTGTTTTAGAGGGTAAGAGATTTGTGATATGCTTCTCAATGCTATACCCTGGTTCTGAGGTCTAGTCCAAGCAAAAACCAGTGTGGTCACCCTGCGGTTGTTTGGAGACTTCTTTGTGGTTCACAAGGCTTATCTCTCCATATAATCCATTCCCACATCAGTGATTTCCCTTCTTCATTTGGATATTTGAACCCCTAAGAAAACACATGACAGAAAGCGTGTATGGAAGGAAGTGAGAAGAGAAGAAGGAAGAGGGGCCTGGCTGTGGCATGTTGCATTCTGGGAGCTTAAATCCCAGCAACAAAGGGTTGGAGGTGAGAGTGGATTTAGGAAAGGCATGCCATGATTAATTTATCAGGACGAGGAACCAGCACTGAGTGAGGAGAATGTCTAAGTACATGAATGTGGGCCACACACTGGGAATTAGGCCAAAAATTATGCACCTCAATTTGCCCTCAATTGTCAATCAAAAGGGATTTTGTAACCACATCTAAAGGAACAGGAGACAAGGCCAAAGGCAAGTCACAGACTTTGCCTGCTAGCAAACAGGAAGTCTTGACCAATCTCTTTTTGTTCAACATTAAGTAAATAGTTTCTTCATGTTGATTTTCCAGATGGCAACAAAGACACTGGGGACTCCAAAAAGAAGGAAGGAGGGAGTGGGGAAAGGGCTGAAAAACTACCTACGGGGTACTATGCTCACTACTTGGGTAATGAGATCAATCCCCAAACCTGGGGTAATTGATGAATGAGATCAATATCCCAAACCTCAGCATTATACAATATACCCATATAACAAACCTGCACAGGTACTCCCTGAATCTAAAATGAAAGTTGAAATTATTTTTAAAACATAAATAAACAGGAAAAATAGCAACAACACATGGAGTATAAAAATATCGTAGAATAATAAAATGGAGACAGAGTCCCTTGAAACATCTCAAGATGATTTACAGGACTTGGGTAAAGTTGTTATAATGATTTCAAGTTTCACATGCATGGTTATAATAACACACTAGGAAAGAGAAAACAATATTTAAAAAAAGACACAGTTGTTGTCACATAAAAAGATGCACATATTCATGAACCAGAAGTAGAGGAGAAATTAGAAAGTAGGTAGAGGCTGATGCCACAGTGTGTGGCCCACATTCATGTACTTCAACCTGTGATGCCACAGGTCTCCTATGCTCTGACGCTAGGATAGATCAAGGTATCTGGAAGACTGATTCCTTTACGATATGGGAACTATAGTGTGCGCCATAGATGTCAGCTGGACCTGTTACTTAAAATGAAGCTAAGGTAGGGCACCCCACCCCTAAACTCTGTATGGAAATGGAAAAAGTTACAACTACTGCTGTATCTTTGGCTTCAATAAATCTGTTTACATGGGGTGCAAAGAGGGAGCAAACAAAAATTACTGCACAGCCAGAACCTGGGTCAGCTGCCTGCAAGCTCTGGGACTGGATTTATGATGTAGTCCATCTTGATATGCAAAGGAACCTCAAGCACCAATCTAAAACCTAGGGCTGGTGGTGCTGCTAGATATGGAGGAGTGGTGTATACGTGAAAGAGGAGACAGAGATTGAGAGAGAAATGGAAAGTATAGTTTAAAATGAGGACTCTGACTCCAATCACTCAAAACCTGGCTCTGTGTCTAATTGGCTGTGTAACCTTGGGCAAGTCACATAACCTTGCCATGCCCTGATTTTTTCATCTGTAAAATTGATATTAAAATAGCACCTATTTCATTGAATTATTGTTATAATTAAACTAACTACAACAATGCCTACATGTACCAAATTAAAATGCAGTGATATAATTAAATCTTCCTTGGAAATTGTTTTAAAAAAAAAAAGTAACATAGAAAATCTAATGAATAACATAGAGAAAAAACTTGAGAAATTTTCTTGAAGTTTCTAGGAAAATTAAAAAAAAATAACATAAAATTTAAAATTCAAAAAAAAAATTTTTTTTAAACATAAAATTTAAAAAAAAACAACATAAAATAAAGTAAATGTGGCGAGGCACTGTGGCTCACACCTGTAATCCCAGAACTCTGGGAGGCCAAGGAGGGTGGATCACCTGAGGTCAGCAGTTTAAGACCAGCCTGGCCAACATGGGAAAACCCTGTCTATACTAAAAGTATAAAAAGGGTGGCTGGCAAGATAGGTGAAGAGGAGCAGCTCCAGTCTGCACTCCCAGTGAGATCAATGCAGAAGGCAGGTGATTTCTGCATTTCCAACTGAGTTATCTGGCTCATTTCATTGGGACTAGTTAGACAGTGGGTGTAGCCCACAGAGGGTGAGCTGAAGCAGGGTCGGGTGTCATCTCACCTGAGGAGCACAAGGGGTCAGGGACTTCCCTCCCCTAGTCAAGGGGTGCCATCAGAGACTGTGCCATGAGGGATGGTGCTATCTAGCCCAGATACTATGCTTTTCCCATGGTCTGCCCAACTCGTAGACCAGGAGTTTTCTTTGGTTGCCTATGCCACCAGAGCCATGGATTTCAAGCACAAAACTGGGTGGCTGTTTGGGCAGATACTGAGATAACTGCAGGAGTTTTTTTCATAACTCAGTGGTGCCTGGCATGCCAGTGAGACAGAACCATTCACTCCCCTGGAAAGGGGGCTGAAGCCGGGGAGCCAAGTGGTCTAGCTCAACAGATCCCACCCCCACAGAGCCCAGCAAGCTAAGATCCACTGGCTTGAAATTCTCACTGCCAACACAGCAGTCTGAAGTCAACCTGGGACACTCGAGCTTGGTGCGGGGAGGAACGTCCACCATTACTGAGACTTGAGTAAGAGGTTTTCTCCTCAGAGTGTAAACAAAGCCACCAGAGATGCTGTGACTGGGCAGAGCCCACTGCAGTGCCGCAAGCCACTGTAAGCCAGACTGCCTCTATAGATTCCTCCTCTCTGGGCAGGGCACCTCTGAAAGAAAGACAGCAGCCCCAGTCAGGGGGTTATAGATCAAACTCCCATCTCCCTGGGATAGAGCACCTGGGAGAAGAGGCAGCTATGGGCGCAGCTTAAGCAGACTTAAACGTTCCTGCTTGCCAGCTCTGAAGAGAGTAGCAGATCTCTCAGCACAGTGCTCAAGCTCTGCTAAGGGATAGACAGCCTCCTCAAGTGCGTCCCTGATCCCCGTCCCTTCTGACTGGGAGACATCTCCCAGCAGGGCTCAACAGACACTTCATACAGTAGTTCTCTGGCTGGCATCGGGCAGATGCCCCTCTGGGAAAAGGCTTCCAGAGGAAGGAACAGGCAGCAATTGTTGCTGTTCTGCAGCCTCTGCTGGTGATACCCAGGCAAACAGGGTCTGGAGTGGACCTTCAGAAAATTCTAGCAGACCTGTAGCATAGGAGCCTGTCTGTTAGAAGGAAAACTAACAAACAGAAAAGAATAGCATCAACAACAACAAAAAGGCCATTCACACAAAAACTTCATCTGAAGGTCAGCAACATCAAAGACCAAAGGTAGATAAGTCCTTGAAGATGAGAAAAAAGCAGTGCAAAAAGGCTGAAAATTCCAAAAATTAGAATGCCTCTTCTCTGACAAAGGATCACAAATCCTCACCAGCAAGGGAACAAAACTGGATGGAGACTGAGTTAGATGAATTGACAAAAGTAGGCTTCAGAAGGGGGATAATAACAAACTTCTCTGAGCTAAAGGAGCATGTTATAATCCAATGCAAAGAAGCTAAGAACCTTGAAAAATGTTAGGGGAATTGCTAACTAGAATAACCAGTTTAGAGAAAAACATTAATGACCTGATGGAGCTGAAAAACACAGCACGATAACTTCATGAAGCATACACAAGTATCAATAGCTGAATTGATCAAGCAGAAGAAAGGATATCAGAGATTGAAGATCAACTTCATGAAATAAAGTGTGAAGACAAGATTAGAGAAAAAAAAATGAAAACGAATGAACAAAGCCTCCAAAAAATATGAGACTATGTGAAAAGACCAAACCTATGTTTGATTGGTGTACCTGAAAGTGATGGGTAGAAAAGAACCAAGTTGGAAAACACTCTTCAGGATATTATCCAGGAGAACTTCCCCAACCTAGTAAGACAGGCCAACATTCAAATTCCAAAAATACAGAGAACACCACAAAGATATTCCTAGAGAAGAGCAACCCCAAGGCACATAATCGTCAGATTCACCAAGGTTGAAATGAAGGAAAAAATGATAAGGGCAGCTAGAGAGAAAGGTCGGGTTACCCACAAAGAGAAGCCCATCAGACTCACAGAAGATCTCTCTGCAGAAACCCTATAGCCAGAAGAAAGTGGGGGCCAATATTCAACATTCTTAAAGAAAAGAATTTTCAAAGAGGAGCTCGTACCATTCCTTCTGAAATTATTCCAAATGATAGAAAAAGAGGGACTCCTCCCTAATTCATTTTATGAGGCCAGCATCATTCTAATACCAAAACCTGGCAGAAACACACCAAGAAATGAAAATTTTAGGACAATATCCCTGATGAACATTGATGCAAAAATCCTCAATAAAATACTGGCAAACTGAATCCAGCAGCACAACAAAAGTCTTATCCACCATGATCAAGTCAGCTTCATTGCTGGGATGCAAGGCTGGTTCAACATATGCAAATTAATAAACATAATCCATCAGATAAACAGAATCAATGACAAAAATCACATAATTATCTCAATAGATGCAGAAAAGGCCTTCAATAAAATGCAACACCCCTTCATGCTAAAAACTCTCAATAAACTAAGCATTGATGGAATGTATCTCCAAATATAAGAGCTACTTATGACAAACCCACAGCCAATATCATACTGAATGGGCAAATGCTGAAAGCATTTTCTTTGAAAACTGGCATAAAATAAGGATGCCCTCTCTCACCACTCCTAACAACATAGTATTAGAACTTCTGGCCAAGGGAATCAGGCAAGAGAAAGAAATAAAGCATATTCAAAGAGGAAGAGAGGAAGTGATATTGTCTCTGTTTGCAGATGATGTGATTGTATATTTAGAAAACCGCATTATCTCAGCCTTAAATCTTCTTAAGCTGATAAGCAACTTCAGCAAAGTCTGATACAAAATCAATGTGCAAAAATCACAAGCATTCCTGTACATCAATAATAAACAGAGAGCCAAATTATGAATGAAATCCCATGCACAATTGCTACAAAAAAATAAAATACCTAGGAATACAACTTATAAGGAATGTGAAGGACCTCTTCAAGGAGAACTACAAACTCAAGGAAATAAGAGAGGACACAAGCAAATGGAAAAACATTCCATGTTCATGGATAGGAAGAATCAATATCATGAAAATGGCCATCCTGCCCAAAGTAATTTATAGATTCACTGCTAGCCCCATCAAGCTACCATTGACTTTCTTCATAGAATTAGAAAAAAAACTACTTTAAATTTCGTATAGAATCAAAAAATAGCCCTCATCGCCAAGGCAATCCTAAGCAAAACACCTGGAGACATCATGCTACCTGACTTCAAACTACTACAAGTCTACAGTAACTAAAATAGCATGGTACTGGCACAAAAACAGACATATAGACTAATGGAACAGAACAGAGGCCTCAGCAATAATGCCGCACATCTACAACCATCTGACCTTTGACAAACCTGACAAAAACAAGCAATGGGGAAAGGATTCCCTATTTAATAAATGGTGTTGGGAAAACTGGCTACCCATATGCAGAAAACTGAAATTGGACCCCTTCCTTACACCTTATACAAAAATTAACTCAAGGTAGATTAAACACTTAAGACCTAAAACCATAAAAACCCTATAAGAAAACCTAGGCAGCACCATTCAGGGCACAGGCATGGACAAAGACTTCATGACTAAAATGCCAAAAACAATGGCAACAAAGGCCAATATTGACAAATGGGATCTAATTAAACTAAGGAGCTTCTGCACAGCAAAAGAAACTATCATCAGAGTGAACAGGCAACCTACAGAATGGGAGGAAATTTTTGCAATCTATCCGTCTGACAAAGGGCTAATATCCAGAATCTACAAGGAACTTAAACAAATTTACAAGAAAAAGACAACCTAATCAAAAAGTGGATGAAAGATATGAACAGATACTTCTCAAAAGAAGACATTTATGTGGCCAACAAACATATGAAAAAAGCTCATCATCACTGGTTATTAGAGAAATGCAAATCAAAACCACATTGAGATGCCATCTCATACCAGTTAGAATGGCAATCATTAAAAAGTCAGGAAACAACAGATGCTGGAGAGGATGTGGAGAAATAGGAATGCTTTTACACTGTTGATGGGAGTGTAAATTAGTTCAACCATTGTGGGAGACAGTGTGGTGATTCCTCAAGGATCTAGAACCAGAAATACCATTTGACCCAACAATCCCATTACTGGGTATATACCCAAAGGATTATAAATCATTATCCTATAAAGACACATGCATATGTATGTTTATTGCAATACAATTCACAATAGCAGACTTGGAACCAACCCAAATGCCCATCAATGATAGACTGGATAAAGAAAATGTGACACATATATACCATGGAATACTATGCAGCCATAAAAAGGGATGAGTTCATGTCCTTTGCAGGGACATGGATGAAGCTGGAAACCATCATTCTCAACAAACTAACACAGAAACAGAAAACCAAACACTGCATGTTCTCTCACTCATAAGTGGGAGTAGAACAATGAGAACAAATGGAGACAGTTTAGGGAACATCACTCACGGGGGCCTGATGGGGGAGTAGGGGCTAGGGGAGGGACAGCATTAGGAGAAATACCTAATGTAGGTTGATGGGTGCAGCAAATCACCATGCCACATGTTTACCTCTGTAACAAACCTCAGCATGCTGCATATGTATCCCAGAACTTAAAGTATAATAAAAAATAATAATTTTAAAATGGAAATTTAAAAAATACAAAAATTAGCTGGGCATGGTGGTACCTGCCTGTAATCCTAGCTACTTGGGAGGCTGAGGCAGAAGAATCACTTGAACCCAGGAGGCAGAGGTTGCAGAGAGCCGACATTATGCCATTGCACTCCAGCCTCGGCAACAAGAGTGAAACTACATCTGAAAAAAACAAAATAAAATAAAATAAAGTAAAATAAAATAAATGTAAAAGGCATATCGTAGCATTCTAACATTTCATTATATTTTTGAGGGAAAGAAGAAACAAATCTAATGATCAAAAGTATGATAGAATTTTTTTTAATTTGAAGTAAGACCTGGATCTTCAAATTTATAATTAATGTAAAGCAGTTCATGACTAGACTTATCCTGGAGATATTTACAGATTTCATTACAAAAATAAAGCATCACCCCAAGCAGGAAAAAAAAAAAAATCCCATGAGTCATACTTGCACAATTTATCTACTAATAATCTATAATTAAGCACATCAAATTTCTTTTTTACAACAGAGAGACAAAACATAATGTCTTCAAAGTTTAATAGAATAAAACTTGACACATCATAATTTTATACACAGCTCAGTTGTGTTACAAATGCAAGAATCATGTTTCAGGAAGAACATCTTCCTGAAAAAACATAATTGATAATGTAATTGAACTCATGAGAGATGAATGAATGAATCATTGCAAAGAATTTAAGAATAAGAAAATTGTGATCTAAAAGATCTGAGGATAAACATTAAACTTTGCATAGATTTAAGTCTAAATAATAGTTGGCAATTATAAAACTTATGCAAATATGAAACTTATTTAGAAAGAATAATGTTAAACAACTAATAATGACAATATTGCTCTAAAATGCTGGATTATTCTTACTTTGTTATTATCAGTTGTTTCCTAACAAAATCTATTCTCTTCTTTCCTATTAACAGAGTTTTGATTTTGTTAAGGATATTCATGTGCCCAGCCCTAGACAATAAATCAATCACGGTTAGTCTAAGCCAATCATTATAATTCTTGTCTTGCTCTCCAAGCCTGTCTTGGAGTTTGAGATGACTCTGGATTTGATTGTTGTTAATAATACCTGAGTTAAAGTATGCCAAAGAGGTTTCTTGGGGAGCATTTGCTTTCCTGATGAAAGGGGACATCTATGGCCGGCACAGATCCTCTGTCCTATGCCTTAAACACTGACATAGGCTGCAGCAGCCATCTTTCGGTCGTGAAGTGAATGTGTGAAAGTGAAAGATTCGCTAAGGATGGAGGACTAGAAAGAGAAGAGGTCTGGGTTTGGATGACACCACCAGACAGACTCAGTTCTCAGACCATCATAAAGCCATACAAGAAATTAGTCATTTATATTCAAAATAAAAGAAATCCCTCTGACTACTTGGATATTAAAATTACTCTTCTAACTTATAAACTCAAATAGGTAATCAAACTACAATTAGAGCCTGTTTGAAAATGAAAACATTATATATCAAAACCTATAAGATGAGATCAAAACAGCACTAAAGGACACAATCATAACCTCAAATGTTTCCATCATTTAATGAGAATTAATTTTTAAAACCCAAGGATTTTATTTATTAGGATATTTTTTTAATTACAGAAAAAAAATTTTAGAGATAAAAGTAAAAACAAGTAAATGCAAGAAAGGTAAAATATTACAATTGATAAATCTTAGAGTTGAATCCTTGTGGTTAAAACCCCAACAAATAAAAACAACCAATGAATTAGACAAAACCCTTTCAATTATAATAAAAAAAGACAAAGACCACAAATTAACAAAATTTATGTCATAATGAATAACAATGGGGTAATAATAGCTATTCATGTATCGTAATGAGGAAGTGGTTATACTCACAAACCCAAAGGCTCATAGTCTTATAAGAAAATTTATAAGATCATAGTCTTATAAGAAAATTGACACACTCAGGGCAGGGGGAAATAAATTAATTCCATATATTAGTATAAAATATGTTATATGAATCAAAATTCCAGAAAATGTACCAGAAACTTGTTTCTACTAATAAAGTTTGATAAAATTGTTACAGAAGTGAACTAAACTTATTAAAAAGGAAGTTTATTGTTGCATTATCTGTAATAGAAAAACAATAGACATTTCATAAGTGTTCAGTAATAAGAGACTATTAAGTTATAGTACATTCATTTAGTCAATACCACGTAACCATTGAAAAGTTAGAGAATATTTCACATCTTGATTGTGAAAATCTTTGTTATACCTTGGAAATTGAAAAAGGCATGTTTCCAAACATCAGTCCAGGCTCTTTGGGTGAATTAAAGGACTTAATTAATCTATGTAAAGTTCTTGGTGGAGAAGACATTCAGTGTGTGTTAGTTTCCCCGTCCACACAGGATTACTTTGAAAGCTAGTTATATACAAAGTGGCTAGACCGAGCGTGGCTCGTGGTTGATACCCATCAAATGTTAGAGCCTACCCCTCTGCTTCTTGACTACGTTCAGGAGAGCTAAGGTGTACTTCAGCATACACCGGCATGTTGTGCCAGGATGCAGAATTGCAGCGAGTTGAAATGCAGTTTCTGGTGTGGTAAGGAAATGACAATACAATTGTGTGTGTGTGTGTGTGCGTGTGTATGTGTGTGTGCATTAACCTTTTATCCCTTAGTCACATGTATTTAGCACTAAACGTCTTTCAGAGAATCAGAAAAAGGCATCTGTGTAAAAACTAGAGCTCAGTCTAGGTTCTGTTCAATATTTGGCCATTAGCCAAGCTCTCCCCCATTCAGCTCTATGTGTATGACTTGTTTGATCCGCAGCATGCATTCACAGAGACCCCAGGACATCCTGCTGGGTTGCTAGCACTCATTAGAAGACAAAATTCCCTTTATGCTTTTTAAAAAATTTACATTGGCAGATTTTATAATAGCTTTTATAAAATTCTCTAGGCATAAAGTGTGCAACCGTTAGAGTTGACTTTATTGTTATATTGTGGTAGGTTAGAGTTGTGATTGGACTTAGTCTTGCTTGAAGAAACTATTGAGCTGGGATATTCAAGATATCAGCTTACTCCTGAAACCTTCTTTTGCCTTGCCATCGTCAAGGCCATGATTTCCTATTGTTTGTGTCCAGTAGAGATTCCAAGGGGAAGCTCTAGCAAGTCTTTGCAGGATAACTTAACTCAATGACTGTTATTTGTTCCTGCATCAGCCCTGCAAAAACACCCTCCACTGTGGTGTGATAACCTGCCTACGTTTCTTTCCCTCTTCAGTTGTGATTTTTTAAAACTATTATTGAAAAAACCTGTAAGAACGAGTCTTTCAAGTGTATAGTCTGTTATAGGGCCCACCAGGTAGGAATTTTTTTCTTCCCATCCTTTCAAATTTCTGATAATCTCAAGTACTATTTTGAATCTATCTCATACTTTCAATTATCCTTCCAATTTGTGTCTGTAGGGTATATTTTTATTCTTAATCTACTGTTATCTCATCCAAATAGCAGAAAAATCGTAAGTGGTTTTTGGAGTCTTTCTTCTTTTTTTCTTTTCTTTAGGGTAGCACATTTATAAGCGAATTTCCTTTTTTGAAATTGGGAAATCATGTGGTATCAACCCATTAAATAAGAATGGTCCCAGGGATCTGGTTTCTGAATTTACAATAGGTCAGGCTATAGGGCCTATGGGCAAATGTGACCTCTTTATAGAATGAGGACTTCTGTGGTGTGAAAAGCAGAGTTCTAAAGATGGTCAGAGGGTTTCTTGATCACATAAATAATCTTACAAAACAGCACATTGATGATTTAAGTATAAATCGATTAAACACATATGGATTCAATTTCCCTCCAAATACACATGACTCCAAAATCCAGAGGGAAAGAGCTTAGGATAAAATGTGGTTTTGGTTTAGAAAAACTCAAACATTGGAAAATAACAATTGGAACATTTGTCTAGCCCACAAATACCACTGGGTCAGCTTCTCCCTCACTGTCAATTTATAGAATGTTCCAGGAAAGCAGAATATGTCTCATTCATTCTTGTCTCATGTGATAAAGGGCCTTTAAAATAAGAGGACCTCTTCAAAAAAACTTTGAGGAAAAAGTTATCAAGCTCCCCTCAAATGGTTTAACACAGTAGGGTATTATTTGCTCTGTCCAATGCAACTTGGCTATTTCTCCTCTAAAGATAAGGACTGTCTTTTGGTTCCATCTTTGGGTCTTTGTGTTTGTTTACTTTGTGTTGCTGGTGAGTATTTGCAGCTCTTTGGAAAAAACTCTTAACAAGAATGGATTGCTTTATAATTTGCATAGCTTTGTATAGACTTGACAAGCTCTGAAAATGAAAAGTACTTTGAGATGCAAGATAAAGTTATTTGGGTGTTTTTATGTCCACTAAGTCTCTAAGCTCATCCCTTTCTCTGCAGTGACTACATGGTTCTTGTTCAAAGAAGGGGCAAGTGAAATAAATCACTCCATCCTTTCACTGAGGTGATGGGTAAGAGGTGCCCATTCTGCACCTAGTGAGCATGCTTGGTGTTCGAGACACATCTGCCAAATGGAGATAATTTGAATGCACAAACTGAAGAATCAGACTGCATCCAACACATTGTGTATGTCTGTGTGTGTGTGATGGTGATGGTGATGGGGACTTGTCCATAATACCCATAAAGCTAAACAATAGCTCCAAGTGGAAATATGAGACTGATCAGTAAATTGAGTTGATTTGTAGCTGACAGACCCTGGGTTCAGCCTGTCATTACCATTTGTATTTGGCATTGTACATCTTCAGCTGATTGTTAGAAATTCTAACATCTACTTATGTATATTTTTTTCTTTTTGCAAACAGGGGTTTCCAATGATGAAATTTGGGAAACACAGTAAAAATAAAAAGATTATACCTTTACTACTAGAGAAATTCTACAAAAATTGATATTTATTTAGTTGTCTCCATTCATGCATTGATAGCATTGCCACAGATAAATAAAATCAATTGACAATCCAAGTTATGTATTAGACAATAACACAGCATCCTCTTCTACTGAGTTGTTTTAGCAGAGGTGCTCACCAGGAAGGCGATCATGATGGTAATCCTTCTGAACACCTACCAAGTGCCTTGTGTTTTACCACAAGTATTTCACCAAAATCTTCCAGTCAGATGTTCTTAACCCCATTCTCTTTGTGAGGGAATTGTGAGTGAGAGTATATAGATGACTCCAGAAAGGTCACACACCTGTAAGTCACAGAGATAACGTTTGAACCCAGATCTATGTGGTCACTCATCTGCTCTATTCTAACGCCCCCATTAACCTTTGATAAAAGTAGTCAAGAGGAATGGTATGGTAACAGCAGTAAAATAACAGCTAATAGTTACTGAGATTTTATGATATGAGAAGCAACATATTAAGTTCTTTATGACATAGGCTTCCTAGGAACCACATTTATTGAGTCCCTATCATGTGACAGATTATATTTTAACATTTCATGCACTTATTGTTTTAAATACTTTACATGTGTCAATTACTTTGATTCTCATGGTGTCAGAAATATTATCTCTATAGGTTAGAGGAAACTAGGTTTGCATTCCCAAGATCTCCCTGCTAGTAAGTGGCACAGCCAGTATTCAAAGGCAAGACTTGTAGCCAGGAGTCCCAGACCCATCACCTCTATGGTATACTGTCTTTCCTAGGCAAGCTGCTGAGAAAGAAAGATGCCAAAGGCTAGTGATTCAGCTAAATTGATATTTTAGAAAGAGACAATATTGGCAAAGATGAGAGCCTTCCTCTGAATTAAAAGTGATATTAAAAGGATCACAGATGGAGAGGTGAGAGGTTGTGTGGACCGGCATTAATTAGCATTGGATGGTTTAAATGCTCTTACAAAATATAGGAGGAGAGGTCTCTGATCAGAGTAAGAAAGTGAGGTTAAAGCTAGGGCCTTGCAGATCATGGGAAATAAAGAAAACAATCCTCTTAGGACAGGAAAAACGGACCTATCAAGAAATAAAGGGAGCTACACTGTACCCAGCCTTTGTTAAGCCAAACAAATCCCGGGGCGAGAAGACCATTCTCCCAAGATCAGGACCAGACTGCTTGTCCAGTCACAGAAGTGAGTCTGCGCTGAACCCCAGCTCCGCTCCTTGTACATGCGAGGTTTTGAAGCAGCTGGCAGGGAAGAAAGGAAGGAGCCTGTGTCCCTGGAGTCGGGAGGTCTAATGGCCTACTGCGAGGTGGTTTGTGGCTTTGTTCTGTCATCTTTGTCATCAGCAGCAGAACAAAACTGGTCACATCCCCTATATGAAGGGGGACAGAGAAAGTTCTTTTGACAGAAAATTTCCCAAAGATGTATTTCAATGTTACTGTTTCCTCCATTTCTAATGGAAAACTCAGTCCGTGGGTGCTAGGATTTCTCCATTTTTACAATGTTTCTCATTAAATATCAAACAGAATCTGTGCCTACATCCTAGAGCAAGTGAACAGATGCTCTGTTTTACTCGCCTTAGGTTGCCCAGTTTGGTATATAACGAATACATCAATCCTAACTTTAGGGGTATCAGATATTAGCTCCCACTCTCGATAAATACACACATTTGGACACAAATAATTCCAAGAAGTTTCACTTGCTCTCCTGCTATCAAGAGCTGTAGATTATGCAGGGAAGTTTCTGGAATTCACTTTGTGTTGATGTTTATTTCCTCTAGGGAGAGTCCCACTACAAGTCACAGACCACTGCACAGGCTGCTTAAACGATAGGAAATGTGTTGAATATCTAAGTGAAAATACTGAAAGGTGGACTTCAGAGTCAGCTTATTCCTGTGGTTTCAACTCTATTTCTACACTTCATCAGCCTGCTCTTCTATTTGTATGTCAGCTTCACACCATATCTTTCCCCTGTAGTGGTAGAAATGGCTACAGTAGTTTCTGACTTCACATCCACATACTGCAATGTCCATAGGAAGAGAAAATAGCTGTCGCTTCTCATACTTACTCTTAAGGAAAAGGAAATGTCTTGTCCAGAAGCTGTGGTCAAACTTCCTCTAGCATCTAATTGACCCAGACTCTTTAGGCCCATGCATTGATTGGGCCAGCCCTACCATCTTGACCAATCAGTGTCAAGGAGGATGGGATGTCCCAAGACCAATCTGCCCCAGTCCTGGGGTTGGGCAGTTCCTCTGAGGCCCAGGATCTCTGTGAGGAGAGATGGGTGCTGGATCAAAGTTGGGACTCTCAGAGGCAGGAGAAAGGGGTGAAATGGACTCTGAATAGGCTATGTCCTGAGGGCCATGGGGGCAAATGAAGAGAAGCACACTGCTTAGCAGCTTCCTAGACAGCTGAATTCTGCTGATGACATAAAGGGGTGATAAACTCTCTATTGCAGTACCTCTGAAGGGAGCTCCATGGATCACGGCTGCCTGCAGGGCAAACTTATGGGCTGGTGTCCTGCTATAGGCAATGGCTAAAAAGAATCCCTTAGAGCTGTGCTCCCGTAATGGTGCTTTAACGGCACTGTTTTCTGAAGTTCCTTAAGAGTTGTTTGCAAAGTCCTGTCCATTCTGACAGCAGTCACTAAATGGCTCACAGAGACACCTTTCGGAGCTGCCCTCTAGAGGCGGAGCTGAGAACGGTGGTGCTAAGTCATCCAGCAGCTCAGAGCCCTGGAGTTGACTGGGAAACCGATGGATCTCCTAAGACCTCAGAGGAGTAACCTTGGGAATATAAATGCCGATGGAGCTTCTACCAACCAACAACGTATGAGTCATTCAGAGCATGGCGCTTGGAGAAGCTCTAGCTGTGCTGTCCAACATGTAGCCACGAGCCACGTGCTGTTATTGAACATTTGAAAAGTGGCCAGTCCAAACTGGGCTGTGCTCTAAGTGCAAAGTACACACTGGATCACAGATCATGAAGGCTTGGAAGGGACAAGAAGAATGTAAAATATCTCAATTTTTATATCAATTACATGTTGAAATCATGACATTTTTAATATATTGGCTTAAGTAAAATATATAATTAAAATTAATGTCACCTGTTTTATTATTTTTTAAATTTAAAGTTGCATATTTTGTGACTCACATTATATTTCTGTTAGACAGTACTGTGCTGTGCCATTTGCTAGGGCGAGAAAGGAACTTGGCGGAGGGTGAGGGAGGCAGTGGAAGGGGCAGACACTCTGAGAATTCCTGAGAGGAAGCTTGAGCCAATTCCCAGAGACCTTTCACGTAGGTCGCCGGCCTGGGTAGGGTTTTATTGCAGGAGCTCACTAACAGTTTGATAATGGTGATGCTGACGATAATGGCAAGGACAACTTTCCCCTAATGAAATTGTCAAGGCTCTATCAGTTGCAGCCTTCATTTCTGGAGGTACTGCCAAAAGGCAGCCATATCCCCTGGATGCTCATGTGGCCATACAGATTTCTGTTTTCACATTGCCACAGCTCCCTTTTCTCATACATAAACCTCATGCCTGATGAACCTGTCCAAAATTGCACCAGAAAAAACAATCTGCATGCCAGATTAAACTCGACGCAGAGAACATTAAATGCATCCCACGGTTGCCCCAGAGTTTCTGTGTGAATCAGAACAAATGACTAACGTCAAATCTGGATACAGATGAAACACACACACACATAAAAATTCTAATGCATGCATTTTTCTTATTTTTTTCCCCCTAGAATATAAGTGTTCAACCGTTTAGCATTTAGAAACTGGGAAAAATGAGCTTTCACGAAATACTGCTGCTCGGGGGACCCATCTCTTTTGAGGCGAACACATCTGACCTTTCTGTTAACATCGCCCATCACTGTCTGGCATGTGTCAGACAGATAAGCATGTTGTGCGTCACCTCCTTTTTCAGACCAACACAGTGGAAATCTTCCTTCTCTATCAGAAGGCAGAAATTCACTATTTTTCAATATTTTTCATGTAATTTGCTGAAGATAGATAAATAATGTAAACTGTTAAAACAAAGGCTTCCCAAAAGTTTTGGTGAAGGCCAAAAATCAAAACAAATAGAAGTGGAAGCAATTGTGTGAAGTAATAAAGTGAGTTATAATTCTGATTTCTGGGGCATTAATGTAGGTGTTCCTTGGATGTCAACGTGACAGGAGCTGATGGTACCAGTATTCAAGGTGCTGCTTTCAGAATATGGCTCTGGCCTCCTTGTGCCACCTCACTGCCCCTCTTCTCTGTGTAAGCCCCTGATGTCCACAGCAGAGTGTCCACCTTTAATTTCAAAGGCACTGCCACAGCCATCCTACAGGGCTCTTCCTTTTCTCTCTTCCCTCTAACCTTTCCAAAGTGAAGAAACCAAGCTTTCTCCACCCGCCAACCAAAGCTGAGGAATCCTTTATTCCACAATTAATATTACAAAAATGTAAATATTTATTTCACATTCAGGCAGGTGGGATTGGCATTTGACAATGAATTGGGCTTATCAAGAGAACTGTGTGCATCTTTCAGCTGTAGTTTTGAGGGATGACTTTTAAAAATATCTATATTTCAAATGCAGAGTCCCCAGCGATAAAGATGACATCTCTTATGAATGTGCAAGTTCCAATAGATCTGACAAAGATCAACCCCACTGTGAATGGAAGAGCAACTATTCAATAGCATTTCTTTTTGCCCAAACTTTACATTGTCCCTTTTTTGAAACAAGAGAAAAACTAATTTTTGCCCCTGAAATGATATCACACTTCCCTTTGTACCCACCTTTCAACCTCAGTACATCTCACAAAAGCACACACTACAAGTTTGTTCAAAAGTGCTAATGAGGCTTAATACAAAGAAAATAAAATGTGAAAGTGAGCACAACAAATATACTTTTTCATCTTATTTAAATCCTACATAGCCCTTTATTCAATTACATCTAGTTTCTATGCTGGCAATGCCACCTACCTTTCTGCCCACCAGAGCCCCACCCCCGCTACCGCCAGCACAAGTGCAAGCAGTGACATTGGCAACCCTGCCTTCACCTGTGCACTGCTGCCAGCCTGAGCACATGCAGGAATGCAGCAGCCCTGTTTCTGCCGAGACCCTGCCCCGCCTGACATTTATGCACCCTGCAGCTCGGCTACAGTTGCTGGCACACGCAAGCAAGCACAAATCCCACTGCTACTGCCTAACTTTGAGGGCCAGATACCAAAACTGGGTTCCCAGTACCAGCCCTTCAGAGCTACAGTATACAGAACTGGAGTGCTGAGCTGAGCCTTGGCCCTTAAAAATTTTCCAGAAATGAACCCAATTGACTGATACCACCATCAACCCCCCCAGGGCATCCAAGAAGATAAAATTAAAAAAAAAACAACAACCTTCATCTGAAGGAAGGACAGCTACAACAAAGATTGAAGGAACATCAACCCACACAAATGAGAAAGAGCCATTGCAATAACTCTGGCAACTCAAAACCCTAGAGTCTCTTCTTTCCTTTAAACAATCACATTGGTTCCCCAGCAATGGTTCTTAAGTAGGCTGAAATGGTGGAAATGACAGAAATAGAATTCAGAATATGGATAGGAATAAAGATCATCAACATTCAGGAGCAAGTCAAAACCCAATCCAAGGAATTTAAAAAATACAATAGAACAATTCAGGAAATAAAAGACAAAATGGCCATTTTAAGAAAGAACTGAACTGATCTGATCGAACAGAAAAAATCTCACTTCAAGATTTTCATAATACAATTGCAAATATTAATAGAAGAATCAATGAAGCTGAGGAAGGAATCTCAGAGCTCAAAGACTGGTTCTCTGAAATAACTCAGTCAGACAAAAATGAAGAATAAACAATAAGGAAGAATAAATGAAACCTCCAAGAAATATGGAATTATGTAAAGAGGCCAAATCTCTGAATCATTGGCATCCCTAAAATAGAGGGAGACAAAGCAAGCAACTTGAAAAATTTATGTGAAGACATCATCCATGAAAATGTCTCCAATCTGTCTAGAAAGGCCAATTTTCAAATTCAGGAAATGCAGAGAACCCCTATGAGATACTATAAAAGAAGATCATCACTAAGACATGTAGTCATCAGATTCTCTAGGGTCAAAATGAAAGAAAAAATATTAAAGGCAGGTAGAGAGAAGGGGCAGGCTACCTACAAAAGGAACCCCATCAGACTAGCAGTGAACCTTTTAGCAGAAACCCTACAACCCAGAAGAGACTGGGGGCCTATAGTCAGCATTTTTAAAGAAAAGAAATTGCAACCAAGAATTTCATATCCAGCCAAACTAAGCTTCATAAACAAAGAAGACATTAGATCCCTTTCAGACAAGCAAATGCTAAGGAAATTGGTTAACACCAGATTTGCTTTACAAGAGGTCCTTAAGGGAGTGCTAAATATGGAAAGGCCATTACCGGCCACCACAAAGACACACTTACGTACATAGATTAACACTTTAAAGCCACCATACAATCAAGCCTGCAGAATAGCAAGCTAATGACACGATGACAGGATCAAACCTGCACATATCAATATTAACTTTGAATGTAAACAGGCTAAGTGCTTCCAATTAAAAGGCATGGAGTGAGTGGCAAGTTGGATCAACGAAGCAAGACTAAAGTGTATGCTGTCTTCCACAGACCCACCTCACATGCAGTGACACCCACAGGCTCAAAGTAAAGGCAAGGAGGAAAAGCTACCAAGCAAAAGTAAACAGAAAAAAAGCATGGGTTGCTATCTTAATTTCAGATAAAACAGACTTTGAACCCACAATGATTAAAACACAGACAGACAGACAGACAGACAGACACACACACACACACACACACACACACACACAAGGGCGTTATATAATAGTTAAGGGTTCAATTCAACAAGAAGACCTAACTTTACTAAATATGTATGCATCCAACACAGGAGCACCCAGATTCATTAAGCAAGTTCTTAGAGACCTATGAAAAGATTTAGATAAACACACAATAATAGTGAGAGACTTCAGCACCCCACTGAGAATATTAGACAATCACTGAGGCAGAAAACTAACAAAGATAGTTTGGACCCAAACTGGACATTTGACCAATTGAGCCTAACAGATATCTAGAGAATTCTCCACCTAAAAACAATTAAGTATACATTCTTCTTATCTGCCCATAACGCATACTCTAAAATTGACCAATTGACCATTAAACAATCCTTAGCAAATTCAAAGAACCAGAATATACCAAATGCACTCTTGAATGACAGCACAATAAAAATAGAAATCAATACTAAGAAAATTTCTCAAAACTATACAGCGATATAAAAATTAAACAACCTGCTAGTGAATGACTTTTGGGTAAACAATGAAATTAAGACAGAAATCAAGAGATTCTTTCAAGGTAATGAGAACCAGGCTCTCTGGGACACAGCTGAAGCAGTATTAAGAGAGAAGTTTATGCACTAAACACTCACATCAAAAAAGGTTAGAAAGATCTGAAATTAACAACCCAACATCACACCAAGAGGGACTAGAAAAACAGAGCAAACTAATCTCAAAGCCAGCCAAAGGCAAGAAATAACCCAAATGAGAGCTAAGCTGAAGGAAATTGAGATGTGAAAAACTATATGAAAGATCAGTGAATTCAGGAGTTGGTTTTTTTTTTTTTAAAGAATATGTAAGGTTGATAGCTCACTAGCTATACTAATAAAGAAGAAAAGAGAGATGATTCAAATAAACACAATCAGAAATAACAAAGGGGACATTACCACTGACCTCACAGAAATAGAAAAATCCCTGAGAGACTATTCTGACACCTCTATGCACACAACCTAGAAAACTAGAAGAAATGGATAAATTCCTGGAAACACAACCTCCCAAGATTGATCAGGAAGAAACTGAATCACTAAAGAGACCACTAATGAGTTCTGAAATTGAATCAATAACAAAAAGCCTACCAACAAATAAAAGCCCAGGACCAAATAGATTCACAGCTGAATTCTACCAGATGTCTACCCAAATCAACCTGATTTGGGTTGTTTCTTATTCAGAAGAGCTGGTACCATTCCTGCTGAAACTATTCCCAAAAATTCAGGAGGGACTCCTTTCTAATTCATTCTATGAGGCCAGCATCATCCTGATACCAAAACCTAGCAGACACAACAATAAAAGAGTTTAAAACAGAAAACTTCAGGTCAATATCCTTGATGAACATAGATGCAAAAATCCTCAACAAAACACTAGCAGACAACCCTGCAACACATCAAAATGCTAATCATCACAATTAATTAGGATTTATCCCTGGTATGAAAAGTTGGTTTAACACATGCAAATCAATAAATGTGATTCATCACATGAACAGAACTAAAGACATAAACTACATGATAATCTCAATAGATGCAGAAAAGGCTTTCAATAAAATTCAACATCTCTTTATGTTAAAAAAAAAAAACCTTCAACAAACTAGGCATTGAAGGAACATACCTCACAATAATAAGAACCATCTATGACAAACCCATAGCCAACATCATACTGAATGGGCAAAAGTTGGCAGCATTCTCCTTGAGAACAGAATCAAGACATGGATGCTCTCTTTCACCTCCCCTATTCAACATAGTACTGGAAGTCCTAGACAAAGCAATCAGGCAAGAGAAAGAAATAAAAGATATCCAAATAGGAAGAAAGAAAGTCAAACTATCTCTGTTTTCGAGACAATATGATTCCATACCTAGAAAAACCTCATAGTCTCTACCCAAAAGCTCCTATATCTGATAAATAACTTCAACAAAGTTTCAGGGTACACAATTAGTATATAAAAATCAGTAGTGTTTCTATACACCAACAATGTCCAAGCTGAGAGTCAAATCAAGAACCCAATTCCATTCACAATAGCCACAGGAAGAATAAAATGTCTAGGAATACAGCTAACCTGGGAGGTGAAAAATCTCTACAACAAAAATTACAAAACATTACTCAAAGAAATCAGAGATGACACAAATGGAAAAACATTCCATGTTCATAGATAGGAAGAATCAATACTGGTAAAATGGTCATACTAGCTGAAGCAATGTACAGATCCAATGCTATTCCTATCAAATTACCAAAGACATTATTCACAGAATCAGAAAACCCATTTTAATAATAATTTGGTTCAATATGAAAATAGTTTTTCATATGGAAAACGATTTCATAGGGAAAAACTATTTTCATATAGAACCAAAAAAGTTCTTGAATAGCCGAGGCAATTCTAAGCAAAAAGAACAAACCTGGGAGCATCATGTTACCTAACTTTAAACTATACTAAGGCTATAGTAACTAAAGCAACATGATACTGGTACAAAGACAGACATGTAGACCAATGGACCAGAATCAAGAGTCTAGAAATAAAGCCACACACCTACAACCATCTGGTCTTTGATAAAGTCAACAAAAACAAGCAACGTGAAATAGGACTCCCTGTTCAATAAATGCTGCCGGGGTAACTGACTAACAATATACAGAAGATTGAAACTGGACCTCTTCCTTACAGCATATACAAAAAGCAACTCAAGATAAAGACTTAAAACTATGAAAACCTTGGAAAATACCATTCCAGACATTGGCTCTGGCAAAGATTTTATGATAAAGATGCCAAAAGCAATTGCAACAAAAACAAAAATTGACAAATGGGGCCTACTCAAACTAAGGAAAAGAACCTATCAATAGAGGAAACAGATAACACATAGAACGGGAGAAAATATTTGCAAATTAATTTATTTAATTCCTTTTAGATTCTGGTTTTTGGTTAAAAAACAAACAACCATATTAAAAAGTGGGCAAAAGATATGAACAGACAGTTTTCAAAAAAAGACATACAAGTGGCCAACCAAGCATATGAAAAATGCTCAGCATCACAAATCATTAGAAAAATGCAAATCAAAACCACAATGAGATACCATCTCACACCAGTCAGAATGGCCATTATTAAAAAGTCAAAAAATAACAGATGCTGGCAAGTTTGCAGAGAAATAGTAACACTTATGCACTGCTAGTGAGAATGTAAGTTAGTCCAGCCATTGTGGAAAGCAGTGTGGTGATTTCTCAAAGAACTTAAGAACTACTGGTTGGGCGCGGTGGCTCACACCTCTACTCCTAGCATTTTGGGAGGCTGAGGTGGGTGGATCACCTGAGGTCAGGAGTTCAAGACCAGCCTGACCAATATGGAGAAACCCCGCCTCTACTAAAAATACAAAAAATTAGCCGAGCATGGTGGCACATGCCTGTAATCCCAGCTACTCAGGAGGCTGAGGCAGGAGAATTGCTTGAACCCAGAAGGCAGAGGTTGTGATGAGACCAAGATCACACTGTTGCACTCCAGCCCAGGCAACAGGAGTGAAACTCTGTCTCAAGGAAAAATAAAAAGCAGAACTACCATTCAATCCAGCAATCCCATTATACCCAAAGGAATATAAATTATTCTACCATTAAAAGACAGGTATGCCTATGCTCATTGCAGCACTATTCACAATAGCAAAGATATGAAATCAACCTAAGTACCCATCAATGGTAAACTGGATAAAGAAAATATGGCACATATACACCATAGAATATTACACAGCCATAAAAGAATAAAACCATGTACTTTGCAGCAACATGAATGGAGCTGAAAGTCCTTATCCTAAGTGAACTAAAGCAGGAAGGAACAGAAAAACAAATAATACATGTTCTTACTTATAAGTGGGAGCTAAACATTGAGTATATTTGGACGCATGTGTACTGGAGGGTGGAGTGTGGGAGGAGGGAGAGGATGGAAAAACTGCCTATTGAGTACCATGCTTATTACCTGGATGGTGAAATAACGTTTACACAAGACCCCCGTGACACACAATTTACCTATATAACAAATCTGCACATGTGCCCTTGAACCTAAAATAAAAATTTTAAAAAATTTTTCTCTTCTTCCCTGTGGTAGATATTGTGAGAGATACAAGGGTCAATAAAATAGGATTGCTACTTTCAAGGCACTGTTATCTCAGGAAGAAGAACTAAGCAAGTGCACAAATAACTCTAGGACCTCTGTCATGTACCCAGAATGGACACGAATCAATGGTACTTTAAAATTACACACCACAATTCCAATTTTTCATGTTGGATCCATATTTATTTTTTTTATTATTATTATATTTTAAGTTCTGGGGTACATGTGCAGATCGTGCAGGTTTGTTACATAGGTATTCACATGCCATGGTGGTGGTTTGCTGCATCCATCACCCCATCATCTACATTAGGTATTTCTCCTAATGTTATCCCTCCCCAACCCCCCAACTCCTGCTATCCCTCCCCTAGCCCCCACTCCCCAGGCCCCAGTGTGTGATGTTCTCCTCCCTGTGTTTGTGTGTTCTCATTGTTTAACACCCACTTATGAGTGAGAACATGGGGTGTTTCGTTTTCTGTTCTTGTGTCAGTTTACTGAGAATGATGGTTTCCAGTTTCATCCATATCCCTGCAAAGGACATGAACCCATCTTTTTTATGGCTACATAGTATTCCATGGTGTATATGTGCCACATTTTCTTTATCCAGTCTATCATTGATGGGCATTTGGGTTGGTTTCAAGTCTTTGCTATTGTGAACAGTGCCACAATAACGTAAGTGTGCATTCATCTTTATAATAGAATATAATAGAATCCGTATCTATTGTTAATCACAACTCTTTAAAAATGCAACAAATGCTTTAATTATTTGAGATAAAGTTCAGT
>CAUYQU010015611.1:0-11245 GCA_963574635.1 Cheracebus regulus | reverse complement strand
CACCTAATTTGATCGTTCTTAGTTGCTGGCATATTCAAATGATTAACAATTCATTTAAAGATGCTCATGCCTATCATCTCAGCACTTTGGGAGGCTGAAGTGGGTGGATCACTTGAGGTCAGGAGTTTAAGACTAGCCTGGCTAACATGGTGAAACCTTGGCTCCACTAAAAATACAAAAATTAACCGGCATGATGGTGGGTGCCTGTAATCACAGCTCCTCAGAAGGCTGAAGCAGATGCATAGCTTGAACCCGGGTAGCGGAGGTTGCAGTGAGCTGAGATCCTGCCACTGCCTTCCAGCATGGGTGACAGAGCAAGACTCTGTCTCAAAAAAAGAAAAATGTTTGGTTTTTTCCACAAATGACCCTGATAAAATATATAAAGTATAACATGCTAAAGGAGACAAAATCTAACATATATAGGCAGAAGTTTGGCTATGGGGCAATTATGAAGACAATTTTCATTGCCAGGAGCCAGTTGATCAAAAGCCCTATAATTAGATCAAGTACAAGGCACTAAAAGAGAAAGACTATTAAGTGTAAATTACAGGCTAGAACACTGATATGAAAATAATAATTATTAGCATCATTATTATGAGTTACAAATAGTTTATATACTTAATACAACACTGAATTACACATGATCTTTCATCATAATGCTCACACCCTAAAGTTAGACACAGCTGTCTGCCAGCAACTCAGAATAAAAAAAGGGATTTGCAAATGGAATTAAACCAACTCACAGCAATATTAAAAAATCAGCCATAAAATATTTACTGACTTTATTCTCAGAAATTTCTGTTCTTCCTCCCTGATTAGAAAATTTTCCTGGCTGGATGCAATGGTTCACACCTGTAATCCCAGCACTCTGGGAGACCAAGGTGGAGGAAAGCTTGAGTCCAAGAGTTTGAGAACAGCCCGGGCAACATTGTGAGACCTCATTTCTACTAAATAAATAAATTTTTTAAAATTAGCTTGGTGTGATGGTGCATGCATGAATACTTGGGAGGCTGAGGTGTGAAGACTGCTTGAGCCTGGGAGACTGAGGCTGCAGTGAGCCATGATCATGCCACTGAACTCTAGCCTGGGTAACAGAGGGACACCTTGTCTCAAAAGAAAACAAAACAAGAGAAAAAGAAGGAAAGAAAAGAAAGAAAAGGGAACAGAGAGGAGTAGATAAAAGGGGAAGGGAGAGAAGGGAAAAATGGAAAGGAAAGAAGAAAAATGAAAAGAAAATTTTCCTAAATATTGAAGAGAGGCAAAATGTTATCAGAGCTAATCAGAGAACTTTTGTGCATAGTGTATCCCATAAATGCTAAATAATAGAGATTATCCTGTTCAAAGCAAGCAGATTTTTTTTCTTTTGCTCAATTACTCAGCCTTGATTTAATATATGGAGATTTGATGGAGAATTTTCTTACTTTCAGATTCAACAAGGACATCTAAGAGTTCACTCTTAACTACTGCAATTGTTATCAATATCATTTAATTGACAAATTCTTCTCACACTGTTTCCCCCATTTTCTATCTTATCATATCCCTAAAATTTAGTTTCCTTACTGTCACTCAGGTTATAGTAACTAGTACAATGTGTGTGTCTACCGTAATTCGAAATGCTATTGACAACCTTCCAATCCTATTTGCCTACACAATGTTAATCCTTCTTGATGCCCAATTAAGATCTTCAAAAATGTCTCCTGAAGACTATATCTCTTCCTCTCTAAACTCTGATCCCATTAAATAATAATCCCATTAAATAATGGGAGTTTAATCCATTAAACTCTGATCCCATTAAATAATAATAGTGACACTTTAAAAACATGCATGGGCCAGGCATGGTGGCTCACGCGTGTAATCTCAGCACTTTGGGAGGCCTAGGTGGGCAGATTATCTGAGGTCAGGTGTTCGAGATCTGATCAACATGCAAAATTCCATCTGTGCTAAAACACACACACACACACACACACACACACACACACACACACACACACACAAATTAGCCAGGCATGGTGGTGTGTAGTCCCAGCTACTAAGGAGGCTGAAGCCGGAGAATTGCTTGAACCCAGGACACAGAGGTTGCAGTGAGCCGAGATCGCATCCCTGCACTCCAGCCTAGGCTACAGAGCAAGACTCCATTTCAAAATTACTTAAATAAAAAACTGAACTGTGGTGGGACAGGTAATGGAGATAAAATTGAAGTTAGACCTTTGTGTATGAGAAATAAAGTTTATGAGAAATAAAGTTTATGAGAAACTGTTCTCAAATAAAGTTTATGAGAAATAAAGACTCTAAAATACAATGCAAACTTTAAAGGGCCTGAGATCTCTTTTTAGAAAGAGAGAGTGAAATGGGTACTAGAAAGTTTATGAACTATATTGGTTGGAATTTGGTATAGAATTGTGGATAAATGGAGCTAAAATTTTAGACCTCCATGTGAGATATTCAGCGTTAGGCTGTTACCACTATTTTCAATTGCTAGTCTAATACTGCTCCATTTAGCTTTCCACAAAAATTGTTTGTATTAACAAAAAGTTTCTGTCTAAAGACACCATATTTCTTTAGTGCTATCACATTACCTATTTGTCCAGGATATAGAGTTAACAAGGCCATCCTGATTGGGCATCTAGCTCCTCCAGTTCTTGAAGTGAGTGGAGAATACAACAACAGATAAAAGCTGAAGAACAAGACCAACACTGAATAGCTCTAAAACCAACTTTATAATCATACAGACAAATGGTACATCCATACGGTGAACTACCATTTATTATGTAAAGAAATCAGGTATCAAACCATGCAAACGCATGTATAAACCTGCTAAAAATTAAATGTATATTTTGTTTTGCAAATTGTAACACATTAGAATTTATGTAGAGAAAATGTAGTAAAATAAAAACCAATTATCATATCCTTATTTGCTAAAATACATGTAAATTCTCAAGAATGCTTTAATCATGATATTACTGTTTAAATAATCCCTAGAAATTAGTAATGATATTGAGAATGAATGAACAGTAAATAGAAATGTATTTAATCATCTATAAACTAAAATTTAATTACATAATCGATGTCAGGAAAAATAGGCATTACAACGTTGTACTACTTACATCCCCTCTAATGTTTTATTATCCAATAGTATAAGAGAAAAAAAATTATCTATTTAACTATATATTTATGTGACATGGAATAATAATTAGTCAATCATCCAATGATATGAGAACCAAAGTGTAAAACTTGGGACATTTAAATAACTGATGTGTTTTTTAATAGTGAACTCTGAGAGCAAAACAGGTAACATTGATATGATCAGTCTATTACAAATATATTCTGAATAAATAAGACAGGTATAAAAATACAGATATTAATAAATAGCAGGCACAAAGACAGATATATTTTTAATTGACAGATAAAAAGACATTTTAGAGCTCTGTTTTCCAATACAGTATGCACTAGCCATATTTGAATGTGAACACTTGAAACATGGATAGTCCAAAATGAACGTGTTGTAAGTGTAAAATACACACGGGATAAGAAAGATGAATTTAAAAACTGCAAACTATGTCATTAGTAAGTTTAGGTCTATTATTTGTTGAAATAATGACATTTTAATATATTTGGTTAAATAAACCATATTACTATAATTGATTTTATCTATTTATACTTTTTACAGTATGGCTATTAGAAAATTTTTAAATTATACATATGGCTCATATTATATTTCTATTGGAATGGTATTTTGTTTTAGAGCATCAGAGGTATTTGAAAAATATTGAGTATTTTCCCACTTTGATCAGAGAATTTGCTGCAAACTTATTCCATTCTAAGGAGTCAGAATCTAACCTGGCAGGTAAAAGACTCAGAGAAGTCTTCTAGTAAAGACACCCATTTGCATCCACTACCAATTTCATCACACTGTCTCTGCTGTTAAATAACAAACTACCAAAAAATTAGTGGCCTAAAATAATAATAAAGTTATTTACTTATTATTCTTCAGTCTAGCTTAGTTCAGATAACTGGTTTTTCTTGTTATGTAAGGTCTCTCATAGGCTCAACTGGATTGTTTAAGATCCTTGGAGGTTCCACTAAAGACAAAAAAAATCTGAACATTCCTGCCTCAAATGCCTGGCACCTCAATGTTAGATGTATACAAGAGAAACTCTCTTCCTGTATTCTTTCTAGTAGTGTATCCTAGATACCTTTCTGTGGTGCCTCATTGTGACCAGACAGTGAAGGAAACCTTTCTGTATGTTTCCTGAGGGTTCCAAAAGAGCAAGGGGATGTTGCCAAACAATCTAAGATCTAACCACATCTGAGTTATTTTTTACTTCTGCCGTATCTTATTGATTTCAAAGAAAATCATGTGGCCATATAAGGGCAGGAGAATAGATTCCATATATATGGGAAGTCCTCTGACAGAATTCTCTGGAAATTAGTTACCACATCATTAAATGTATGCTTATTTTCAAACTATTGGACTATAGAATATGTCTTACATTTTTTCAAAGACTGTTTTCTAAATATTGATACAATCACATTTATCATGTTTTTATTAAAAACTATTGCACAGGTCAGGTGTGGTGGCTCATGCCTATAACCCCAGGATTTTGGAAGGCTGAGGCGGGAGGATTACTTGAGGCCATCACAGGAGTTTAAGACCAGCCTGGGCAACATAGCAAGACATCAACTCTAAGAATTAACACACACACAAAAAATCACAGGCACAGTGGTGTGTGCCTGTAGTCCCAGATACTAGAGAGGCTGAGGCAAGAGAGTCACTTGAGTCCGTGGATTTGAGGCTGCATTGAGCCACTGAGCCATGATCATGCCACTGCACTCCAGCCTGGGTGACAAAGCAAAATTCTATCTCAAAAAACAATTTAAAAAAAATAATAAAAGATAAAAAATGTACAATGTTTGCCAAAGTTGTTTATTGAATTTAAATAATGCATCTTATATTTAACAAATGACTATGTGATTCACATTATAAAAACTTCAAAATAGAGAACAGTATTATACTTAAAAATAAATGTCCTTATTTAATTTCAAAAGATTAAAAGGCTTAAGAGATACAATAAGCTTGTTAATTTTTTTTGTGTGAAAACAAGCTATTTACATGTTTATGGTAATATGCATTAATCTACATTAATTTTCATTTATGTTACAAAGTCTCATAATTGACAGCTGCCTTTTGTAAAAGAAGTTATTGACTTCAGAAAAGATCCACTGCATTTCAAAAAATCCATCATATTTCTTATACGTAACTATTTCGAATAAAATGTTTTTGATTCTACCATTGCAAAAGAAACTTCCCTACTTATTTTATACTGCTGAAATTTCTGCTTAAGTAAATAAATCCCTAAAATAATTCACTATTGTGAAAATCTTTTTTCCAAAGGTTTTGGAGATTAACTTTTTTGTTGTGAAAAGCAGTACCTTTGAAAATATTAAAACGGGCCATCCTACACATAAAGGGAAAGATGGTTGTTAAGCCTCTGACACCATGAAAGAAAAATACGTGCCGATATGTATTCAATAGGAAAAGCATCAGTTCTAAAGGTGAGGATCACAGAAGACAAAAATGGCAGCCAGTGGCACAGAAGATACAACCAAGGAAGTGCAGCGTACTGAAAGTCAAAGGAGGTGTTTCAAGTAGGAGTAAACGAACACTCTCTCAAATATCACCAAATGATCAAGTTTGATGAGAATGGAGAACTAAAAACTATGAATTCCATGAGCATTGGTAGAAATAAAAAGGCAGAAGCTGGACTGAAATTGGTTCAAAAGAGGAGGGCAGTTGTGATCTGTAGTTAGTTTTTGAAAATGTTTTGTAAAATGGATGAATACATTTAAGAGAAAAATCTAGAGACAAATTGATTTGGAGTCTTTTTTAAATGTTCAAAGCAAGAGTATTAAATGCTTATTAAGATCACATCATGGACAACAGAACATAAGGATGAAATGAGATACTATGAAAATATGACCTATAAAAATAAGAAATTAATTCAATAAGAAAGGCCAAAAGAGAGAAACCAACTACAGATAACTGTATAGATTTTGTGCCTGGAGGACTCTGAGAATAGTGGTAAAAGTAGATAAATGGGACAAAAATAGAAACTCAGTTTTAGACCTACTGAATTAAAGTAATAATAACAAGCAGAAAATGGGTATCAGAAAACTGAGAATATATATTTTGCATTTAAAATAATACAAACTGTTCCAGAAAGCTAAGGCCCACAGGCCCAATTTGGGCTGGTGCCTGTTTTTATAAAGTTTCATTGAGACCTAGCCACACTCATTCATTTATATATTGTCAGCAGCTGATTTCACATTATAGTGGCGGACATGAATAGTAATTATATAACCCCCAAATGCTTAAAGTATTTACCATTTTAATCTTTGTGAAAATGATTACTCAACTCTTGTGTAAAAAAAAAAAATTCTGTCTTGAATGTAGCAACTACTAACGTAGTTGAATGACTACTAACATAGTTAATATTTTAACTAAAATTCTATTAAACATAAAAATGGTAATATGATGAAAATAATTTATTTGTTTTTTAGCAAGTTTTTTAGAAAGTGGCCAAATAGCTCAGTTCAAATCTGGTTACCCTGAAGCCTTTCAAATCTAGTAAAATATTCCACAACTGTTTGAAACTTATTATCAATATTTCAAATAAAAAGCTACATTTGATAGGAAAGAGAGAAAGCCAATTGGATAACTTGGTTCTGAAACATTCACTGAACATTTTAAGTCTTTAATGGACTTTAAAAACCTAAGAATTTTAGAACTAGCACATACTTTTATTGTATTTAAAAGACCCTCAAAATCAGAATAATTTTAAATGCATATAAATTATACTTTAAATTTTAACTAGCAAGAAGTAAAGTTAGTTGCTTCAGTTACAATACCCAAAAGTTATAATTAGGTAAAGCTTTAAAATAGCAATGATAATTATGTCTAAAGCATTGCTGACATTTAAGACTACATAAAATACTTATAAATATTTTTACACATGAAATACAAAATAAATCTAGACATTTACTGAAATCTCTTGATCATCACTATCGAATTTGTAACCCTTAAATATTTAGGTCACATATTTTTGGTATTTTATTTTTAATGACTCAAGTTAATTATATTACTATCCTATAAGTAAATATGCAGATATACCATATGACTGTTTTGCACCAGTAGGTTGTCAAGGGCTACTTATGTAAGCAATTATCCAAAAATATAGACAATCATTTCCCTGTTATTTTTTACACATGTATATTTCTTGTATTTTGTGAACAAAGAATATCTGTTTTATTTAGGCCAGTGCCTTAATTAGAATGATGTTCCTCTAACCGGAAAGTAAAAGTACAATTTAAACAGAAAATAAGAATGAAACCAAGACAAAAGATTAATTTTGAAGCAGGAATTTATCACAGTTAAACCTAGTGAGATAAGACGCATGTAATTAGAATCCTCACAATAGAGGCAGAGTGAATAAAAACACTAAAGGCTGTTGCAAAATTAACACTTTATTGTATTAGCATTTTACAAAATCATTGTCTGCAAAATATTTGAAAGAAGTGGTAATGCCTGTCAACTTTGAAGAGTTAACTTTCTCTGACAAGTGTGTGGATAATATATACAAATAAAGTGAGTATTTTAAAATCTACATTTGTAGAGGGAGAATGATGGTATCTTTAAATTTTATAAAAGTCCTTCAAAGAAAAAGATGAGAGTTTTCATTCTAGGTATAAATTGCATTGGTCCACAATCCTTAAAATTGACATACCAAGAGAGTTACCAAACCATTCAGACATACCCTATTAGCTAGAGAAATCTCTGATGTTTCACAGAAATTTATTTCTGAGTCATGAAAAATTCCTCAATATATTGCAAAGTCTATGGTAGAATTTGTGCGTTTGAAGGATTTTTTTACTACCACTCATGGACCCTCTACCCAAAGTTTAGTCCTTCATCTAACACTGTGTTGGACAATAAATTACATATTTTCTGTATAGTCTTATCTGTATGTTTAATTTGAACAAGCATTTGGTTACTACTATAATATTTTATATTTACAAGAAAATGTCAAGGACAATATTTTAACTTAACAAGGAAACCACATTATTACTTTGGAATATGTTCTTTCATATCAACATAATAGTAAAATAAGTAACTTAACATTTAATTATGCAAGATATTTTAAACATTAATTTTCATGGTTTTTGACTACTGCACTGTGCTGGATAGTATAGACCTTTTTTTTTTTTCAACTTTATACTTTATTAGCTTTAAATGTCTTGCTGAAGTGAATCATATTTAGCACTCTGTTTGAAAGTTCCTTGACATTTTGATTTATAGTGTATATTCCTTCTACATACCTCAGACGCACACCAGTATGACAAACATGGGCTTACTAAGGGAAACATTTCTCTCATGTTTCAGCAAAAGGACTGTTTCTGAATAGGCTTGTTTCATTGGATGTTCAATATTTTTATTTTTTCACTCCAACCTTGGAAAACATTCTTGATGGAAAACAATTCTATCTCTATACTATATTTCTTAATACAATCACTCACCATTTTATTTTATTTTAAATTTGAATTCCATCAAGGTTAACTTTTTATTAACTCTTTTTCTCCTAATCTAATACAATTATAGTGATGAATTATCTTCATTCTAGGTATAAATTGCATTGATCCGCAATCAATTGTGGGAAAGATGGCATTTTCAATCTGCTAATGGAAGTGTCTGCATGATAAAAAGACAAACATGTTTCCCTTTTAACCAATACAAAATCACCCAGTATGCTGAATAAACAGTACTTGCATAATGTTGTTTCTGAAAAAGGAGTATCATAAAACATTTTGACTTTATAGATTATTGCAATCTACTCATTTTTTTTAAGTTTCGTAGTCCCTCATTGGTGGCCCTGCTGTCTGGAACCAAAGAGGGGCCTCTGCCCATGGGAACCAAGAAGGAGCCAGATACTGACCCACTTGGAGGATCATTCTTCTCTCTCTCGAAGAATATATGTTCATAGAGGGGTGGCTCAGTCAGCCCATTTCCCGGCTATAGAAACATACATCTCCAGAGCACATTTTCTCTTTTTTTTTGGCGGGGCGGAGGCATTGCATGTAGATAGTCTAAGAATTTATCAAGTTCTGGTTCCCCTATGCTTAAACACACACACATACACACACACACACACACACAATTTTCTTTTTATCTCATTTTACTATGAGCAGCAAAGAGAAACCAGCTCATTAATTTACAAGTTCTACTTTTTGTAAAATTGTGAAGTTCTCACCGCATAATAGCAAGATTATCTTTCCACCAGTTTCCAATACATGTTCCTCATTCCTGTCTGAGACCTCAGCAGTTACCTATTTAACACTCGTATTACTAGCAAGTCTTTTCAAACCAATCTGGGCTTTTTCTATTATGCACCAGAAAGCTCTTCCAGCCTCCAATTTTACACAATCCCAAAAGCACTTTCACATTTTTAGGTGACTGTTACAGAAACACCACATCTCATGGTACCAAAATCTGTACTAACTTGCTAGGATTGAGATGACAAAGTATCACAAATTAGGGAGCGTACACAACCAAAATGTTTTTTCCCACTGTTCTGGAGGCTAGAAGTCCAAAATCCAGGTGTGAGAAAGGCCATGCTCCCTCTAAAACCCCAGAGAATGATCAGTTCTAGTTATTTCTTCCAGCTTCTGCTGGTTCCTTGGTTTGTGGCTGCATAACTCTAATCTTCATTTGGGATTCTCGCTGTGTGTGTGTCTGTTCCAAATACCCTCTTTCTAGAAGGGTAACTGTTACATTGGATTAGGCACCAACTCTCCAGGTTTTGCTAATTACAGTTGGCCCTTGAACCATGCAGGACTGAACTGCACAGGTCCACGCACATGTGCATTTTCTTCTGCCTCTGCCACCTTTGAGAGAACAAGACCAAACCCTCCTGTCCCTCCTCCCTCTCAACTTACTCAACGTGACGTCAATGAGAATAAAGACCTTTACGGTGATCCATGTACACTTAATCAACAGTAAATATGTTTTCTCTTATGATTTTCTAAATAATATACAATTTTCTCTTGGTTCCATTATTGTAAGGATACAATAGTACATATACAAAGTATGTGTTAGGTATGTTATTGATAAGTCTTGTCAACTGTAGGTTATTAGTTAAGCTTTGAGGAATCAAAATGATGCACAGATTTTCAACTGTGTGGAGGGCCAGTGCCCCTAACACCCATATTATTTAAAGAGCAACTTTATATTGACAATAATACTATTTCCAAATAAGATCACATTCTCAGGTACTGAACATTAGAGCCTCAATATATAAATTGGGGGAGGGTGGCACAATTCAACTGATAACATACTATGTTTTAGATAAGTAACAATTATCTGATAAAAGGTATCATTCTACATATCATTCTACATACACTAACAAAATAGTTATAATTCCTATTTTCTTTATTTCCATGATATTTTCTCCTGGAGACTCTCTTGCTTTGACATAAATATTGTATAATGAGAGCTGGAAAGAAGCAATATGCTTTTAAGACTATGCTTATATGAATTCTCTTTGACTAAAATAACAAATAAGAAATTAAAGTAGTTTGTATGCTTAAAGATTCTGATTGAGCACTATCGATTTCTTGGAAGCCACAGGTTAGTTTCACAAAGTGTGCCAAGCCTAAGAGGTTTATTTTAAATTAAATTACAACTTATTTCAGGTTATTGGCAGTGTGTCTTCAGATTTTACTTTCAATGTGTAATTATATGCATAAAAACATGCAACCATATTAGACAATAAAGAAAAATGACAAAATACAGTGCTCTATAATTGGGCTTTCATTACTTTAACAGAGTAAATATATAGCTATTTATCATGTGCAGGCAGTGATGTTTAAATTCACTGACTGATAAAGATATTATTTGTGAGGGAAATATGTTGTTCTTCTCCCTTATCAATTTTGATATATATCCTCAAGTAAATATAATTTGCCTACTAAGATTGCAGAGATGAATTGCCTTTCTTTAATGCTATTTGATCCACCGCAATAACATAATCAGATAATCTTTTTTTTTTTTTTTCTTTTCTTTTTTTTTTTTTTATTGCATTTTAGGTTTTGGGGTACATGTGAAGAACATACAATATTGTTGCATAGGTACACACGTGGCAGTGTAATTTGTTGCCTTCCTCCCCTTCACCTATATCTGCCATTTCTCCCCATG
>CAUYQU010015609.1:0-63437 GCA_963574635.1 Cheracebus regulus | reverse complement strand
ACCTCATGTTCTCACTCACAGGCGGGTGTTGAACAATGAGAACACATGGACACAGGGAGGGGAGCACTACACACTGGGGTCTGTTGGGGGGAAATAGGGGAGGGACAGCAGGGGGTGGGGAGTTGGGAAGAGATAGCATGGCAAGAAATGCCACATATAGGTGAAGGGGAGGAAGGCAACAAATCACACTGCCACTTGTGTACCTGTGCAACAATATTGCATGTTCTTCACATGTACCCCCAAACCTAAAATGCAATAAAAAATTAAAATTTAAAAAAAAATAACAAAATTAAAAAAATAAAAATAAAAATGCCTAGGATCCTGTAAAGTTTGAGGCCTCAAATTTGGCGTCGGCTTCCTGGTAGCCAAAAAAAAACCAAACAAACAAAAAAAAACATCATCAGTATAAAGCTATCTGAAGGTTAATATCTTCATTTTTTAAAATAATCTTAAATTGTCTTCTTTCACTAGGTTATTTAGAAGTGTGTCTTTTATATGTCACATGAGTGAGGTATTTCTAAAAACTCATTTTAATATATAGAACTTTTGAATATTATGCTTTTGATAACCTGGGGTTTTCCTCATCACTAAGAATACACTCAGTTTTTGTAAATGAACATTTTAGAAGGTGTTTAAGGAAATAAGCCTAGACAAAGATGAAATTCCTCAGATGAAAATGTCAGTATGCTCTCAGGCAGGAGGCTCCAAGGGGCATCAGCAGTACTTTGCTGAAATTACCATGGTTTGATATCTGGCTTATAGGCTTTGGGATCTGATTATGTCAATGCACTGAGAACAGGCTCATTTAACTAAATTCAAGAGGTTGATATTTAACACCCAAATTCCAATTTATTTATATACTATGACAAGTATATCAGAAAACCCACAGATTCTTGTGTCCTCATTCCTGGCACATTCCCTTCCTCTAATGACACTACTTGAATTGCCAAATAATCAAACTTCAGCACATTTATTCTTACCGTAAGCAGAACTTACGCAGCTCAGATAAAGTTAAAGGACCAACAAGGAACCAAAGAGACATTAGACAAATCAAAATTCAATAGTATTTGAATCTATCTCAGAGTTATATATTTATCTCCTAATTGGGCCTGGCCTGGCCAAGGGAGCCAGGGAGCCTTTCCTTTCTGGACAGAGTGCAATCATTTGAATATTTATGTCCTTCCAAAAGTCATGCTGAACTTTAATTCCCAATATAACAGTATTAAGAGTTGAAGCCTCTTAATTATAAGATTGGGCCATGAAGGTTCCATCCTCATGGATGAGATTAGTGTCCTTATAAAAGCACTTGAGGAAGCAAGTTTGTCCCTTCAGCTCTTCTGCCACATGTGGACATACTGTTTGCCCCTTCTGCCATGTGAGGACACAGCAATAGATGCCATGTTTGAAGCAGAGAGCCCTCACCAGATACCACATCTGTTGGTGTCTTGATCTTGGACTTCCCAGCCTCTAGAATGGAAGACATAAATGGCTGTTATTATAAATTACCCAGTTTAGGGTATTTTGTTAGAGCAGCTGGAACAGACTGAGACAGGGCTTTAAATGCCTTTTCTCAAGAATCCAAGGATAACCAAACCCTCTTATGAATGGCACAGACCTCTTTGCAGATATCTTGCTATTTTTGTCTTCCATTTTGTTGTTAATTCCTGCTCCTTTCTAGATTTGACTTTTCTCTCTGACCAATTTTAGAATCTTTGTCTTTGGTACTCTGCAGTTTCACTATAATGTACTTAGAAATGGATTTTTTTATTTACCATTCTTAAAATATATTGTACTGATTCTATTTGTGCATCCGTATCTTTCATCAGTTCTGGAAAATTTTTCAGCTATTATAATTTTGGATATTGTACATCCATTATCTTTATTTCCACTTTCTGAAACTTTAATTTTACATAATATATACTTTCTCATTCTCATCTCCATTCCACATGAATTTTTTCATATCTTTATCTTATTGTGCTGTATTGTGGGTAAATTTTCTGATCTATCCTCCCAGCCACTAATTGTTTCTTTAGCTGTTATCTATTTAAGCTAAATAGTTTTTAGTAGCTGTATCTATTTAATCTAAATAGTTTTTAGTGTCAATTATATATTTCACACTTAAAAGTTATATTTGATTTTAAAACATATATGGTCATTTTATAGTCTCTTCTTGTTGATTCACATTTCCACCTCTTATAAGGAAATATTAAATATTTAAATATTTTAGCCAGCTATATTATATTCTGTAACCAGTAATTCCAATACCTGTAGTCTAGTTACCTTTTAGGTCTGGAATCATTTAAATGATAATCATGCCTGAGCACAGACAAAAACAAAGTCACTGTGCAAACCATAAATAACCAACCTCTTCATGTGGCTAACATGGGTGACTGTTGCTTCTTTTCTTTCTTCCCAGCCACAACATAAAAATTAAAATACACAATTGCAAAATCACTCCCATTTTCTGACAGCACCCAATCCAGAAGAAACCCTTGCTCACTTGAGCCCTCCTTAAAATCAGCTACATGTGCTCAAATTCTTAGCAAACCCCTCCTTACACCTTCCCACTGAGAAGCACCTATACACCCCAATGATGTGCAGTCTCTCTTGCTGCAGCAAGCATCAATAAAACTAATTTTGACTACAATTATGCCCTGGTGATCTTTGATGACATCAACAAATGATGAGCATCAACAAATGCGCAGAATTTTTTACCATCACTTCCCCTCCAATCTTAAGTTTAAAGTTTTGAATTATCTCTTTTTGATGAAGATCCAAGCCCCAGAGCTTTCTCCCGTGCCTGGAATATGGCAGGCTCATAATTAGGTGAGGAAAGAATGAATGTTTTTCTACTTACATATTTCTACAAATATTTTAGAGGGAAATTAGAAGATGTATCTAGGACTTCTGGAAAAGATAAGCTCTTCTAATCTGTTCTTGCCCTGGATGGAAGATCTGAGGATGGAAGTGTGGAATTATCACATCTTGTTAAGAACCTGGCATTACAGGAGAGGTTTTTTATTTGTTTATTTAAGACAAGGTCTTGCTTTGTCACTCAGGCTGGACTGCAGTGATGTGATCATGGCTCACTGCAGCCTTGACCTCCTGGGCTCAAGTGATCCTCCCACCCCAGCCACCTGAGTAGCTGGGACTATAGGCATGTGGCACCACACCCAGCTAATAATCTGTTTTTACATTTTTTTCTGTAGAGACAAAGTCTTACTATATTGCCCAAGCTGATCTCAAACTCCTGGGCTCAAGCTATCCTCCCAACTCAGCCTCCCAAAGTGTTCTGATTACAGGTGTGAGCCACCCTGCCCAGCCGAGAGTTCTATAGAGTCTGAGGGCAAAACCAGCACCAGGGAAGGCAGAGTGGAGATGAGTTCTTGCTGACATTGTGTGAGCTGCTTGATCTAGACTGATCAAAGCTACAGCTAGCTCTAATTTTCTTAGTTATGTCATTCAAAAGTTTTTCTTTGCTGCTTAAGTCACCTGAAGTTAGATTTCTGTCATATGTATCTGTTAAATTCCTGATTAATATTAATATATAAATAAAACCTTCTAACTCAGTGAGTTTATTCTGAACTGACAACTACATATGTATTTTGGTAAAGAAATATACAGATGTGTTCACTTGTATATTTCTCTTGAACTGACAACTACATATATATTTGGTAAGGAAATATACAGGTGTGTTCACTTGTATAATCACTCACTAAGTAACACATGTATAATCTGCCTACTCTACCATATGGACATTATGCTTCAGTTACGAAGTGCTATGTTCATAATGTCAGGTTCATGAAAAAGAGCAAGGAGAAGAAATGATGTTGTATCTGTTAAACCATCCATATGCAAATCATGCTGCTCTCTAATAAAAATAAAGCTTATTATAAACAGTCCATCAGATCAGAGTTCCAGGTTCAGTTGAGGACAAAATCTATTCTAAAGCTCCTTGCACCCAGGAGGCAACTCAATGAATACTTGTTTTCAAATAAGTAAACCTTGGGATTTGTTGTTGAAACTTTAAAGAAAAACATGACTCTTATACACAGGGGACTTATAATCTATAAGGTAAGTAAGATAAAGATAGGACCATCATAGATGTAATTCTAAAAGTGAGAATTTTAGTGGAAAAGCAAGTTATGGTTAAAAATGAATGAGATGAAATTGGATCTGCCATTAGGATAAAAAGGAATTCATGTGCCAGAGCTAGGAAACTCTTACGTGAAAAAAGAGCCCACAAAACCCCTAAATCATATTTTGTGTTAGTGGCAGAGAATCTTTCATAAATGTCTAAAGAACAAAACACAGTTTGTATTATGCTCAAACTAAGGCATTTTATTAGCTGGCTTTAAAACTTAAGTAATATCTTGACTATCAAAGGAACAGCTTCCACTAATTCCAAATTAAACTTTCACAAGTCCTACTTGTTTGGGGAGGGACACTTTTATGCTCACCACAAAATACCTTTATTATAACCTTCCCCAAATCTTTTCTTAGAGTTAACAAAAAAAAAAAAAGCTTAGGTCAAATATCAACTGCCTGAAAAACTCAATTAAGTTACTTTTCCTTAAAACATGTGCAGTACAATTGAATCAAAACAGAAAACTGCAAATACATGGTGCTTTGGCTGGAAGTAGAGTTCATTTCATGATGATTCTGTATCTTCGGATACTATTTTTGACACTTGACATAAATCTCAGCAAAATAAATTAATTTACTAACATTTCCAAGGAAAAGTTGTTTTAATACTAGCCTTTCTTTGCCAGTTGGCAACTTAGAATTTTTGCAGCGGTGATTATTAATACTTCTTTGCAGCTAATTTTAGCTTTAATTTTTCTCTCTCATCTAAAAAAATATCAATTGTACATTGTTCCTTTGACTTAATAACTGGATTCTTTGAAACAGAAGTTGGCTATTTCTCTGTATCCGGAAACATTGTGGAAATTCTGACCCATCATTCTTTTATCTGTTGGAAAAAAAAAGATATTTGCTATAATTTAATCAATCGCATTATAAGAAAAACAAAGGGAAAAGCACAGTAAGAGAATTATTATGTCAAGAGGAAATCTTTTTCTTTGTCTGGCAAATTTCTTCCTTTCTAGACATGCTATTTCTGTAATTTACTATAATCTCTCCATTATTCTCCACAAACAACTCTATCTTATTTTTAGAATGCTCTTTTAGAAAGAATGCCTTGATAGATTAGATGTGAAGTTGATGACAACAATATCATCTACCAATATTGGATGCTCTGTATGTGCCAACTACTGTGCCAAATGCTTTGTACGTTATCATTTCATTTCAAAACAACTCTGGGAGGTAGATTCTATTATCCTATTTTTATATTGAAGGAGAAATGTATTTATGCCACTAAAAGTTGGTGGAGCAAGAACACAAATGAGCAGTTTGCATGAAAGCTGTTCTCTTCACCTCCACCCCACACCACCTTCCATATGTATTTTATATAAATTATGTTTATGAAGTTTCTTAGTGCAAATCGGTTTTAGCAACTTAAAAGAAAGATTTTTCATGATATGTGTAACTCACTTTTGATGCAACTTAAAGCTTATGTCATAATCAATTAAATGAACTAGTTTTAGGCAGACAACAATCATCCAGGGTAATGAAGTACCCTTTAAAATATACAATGTTCATAAGATTCATGTTAATTATGATAGTGTAGAAGAAATTAAATCATTGAAATTTTCTGGTTCATTTCTGGCTATTTCCTCCAGCACCCTGTATTATATAATAGATACGTTGCAGAAACATTCTAATATGTTAAATTTGTTGATTAAATCACTCAAATACAATGAGAGCCAGTTTTTTGAAGAAAGCAATTTTTTTTTTTTTTGAGATGGAGCTTCGCTTTTCTTGCCCAGGCTGGAGTGCAATGGCGTGATCTCAGCTCTCTGCAATCTCCGCCTCCCAGGCTCAAGCGATTCTCCTGTGTCAGACTCCCAAGTAGCTGGGACTACAGGCATGTGCCACCACACCTGGCTAATTTTGTATTTTCAGTAGAGACGGGGTTTCTCCATGTTTGCCAGACTCGTCTCGAACTCTCTGACCTCAGGTGATCCACCCACCTCGGCCTCCAAAAGTATTGGGATTACAGGCGTGAGCCACTGTGCCCGGAAGAAAAAAAATTTAATGAAGGCTTTCTATTAAACAAAATCACTACCCCAATTCATTTGACTCCTAAAGGCAGTACTAATTTAATTTTGAGCAATATTACTGTTGGGAATATAATTTGAAATTCTCACTATGAGAAAGTATAAAACCAAACATTTTCTTCCCATCATTCTTTTAATTTTTAAATATAAATTCTAATTCCTTGTTCTAACAGCATAACTGCTATCTTTAAGCCATAAAATCTCATTGAAGATTTTACCATCTTCCAAATGTAACTCTCTCCCTCAAAAAGCCACTACAACCTAAAATGCTTAAGGCCTCTCCTCATCAATGCTGTTCTTTTATTCCCTCAATGCTTTCTTTTTATTCCTAAAAGGTAAAAAAGAAAAGACATCATAACTATGGATATATAATGAGTCACTTGAAAATAAAATACCTCAGTGATCACACCAGCAGCTATTGTAGAACCACCATAACGTAGCATAAACCTCCCCAGCTCTTTAAAGTCTTTATATAGCTCAAGAGCTATAGGTCTTTGTGTCTGTAGCTCCACCAATGCATTCTGGCCTTTAGTCAAAAACCTATTAAGTAAAAAAAAAGAACAAATAAATATATGATAAAGGCGATAAATGTAATAGTAACAATCTGAAAAATAAATATTTCACAATCAACCAACCCATCAACTGAGTCTTTCAAAAACAGGAAAAATATTTTTTCTTTTAATGAAAATGTGTGTCTTTGGACTTTCTGCTTTAGTTGAAAGAAATGAGGAGTAATTCTAGATTTAAGAAACATTAGGTAGTTCATTTTTACCAATGTTCCAAATATAACTCTATCCCTTACAGGACCACTACAACCTAAAATTCTTAAGGCCCCTCCTCATGAACGAAATGCTTTTTCTTTCATTCCTTCAAGAAACTGAGTTCAATTATCTAATAAAGAAAGTTATATTAAGGCTTATTTCTATAAAGAAGTATTTGCAAAGAGGAATTAATACCCTATATCTTTCCTAGTAAAAATGTAATTTGTGGAATGTACATTAGGAAGTTATCTGTAAAGAGGACAATCAATCTCTTGTTGCTAAGATTACTCTCAATCAATCTCTCTCTCTCTCTCTTTCCCCACACAGGAATAAAAGTTCCTTAGCAGGAACTCAGGACAAAAATCACATAAGTAGCTTTTCCACAATACAAAACTTGTAAAAAATGAAAGGACACAGGGCATGGGCCAGACTGCAAATGGCTTCACACAAATAAGTAAACAAAAATCTCTAGGCTTAGTGAGAGAAGCAGAACCTAAAAAGAGCCATTTTGGAATTGTTTTCTAATTTAATTTTGATATACTCTAGAAGGATAGAGGACAGAAATCATAAACTCTCCTTTTGAAAAATTAGTTTAGGGACAGACAGACTAAATCAAATAAGTTTCTAAAAAAAAAATACACCAAAAATTCCAAATATTCATTTTGGATGATTTCGGCCTTAAGTTCATTCCTCAGGAAGGAGAGCATCTAATATATACATGGATTGTTCCAAATTTAGTTTCTAGAACATTAAATTCCATTTTTCATAAAGCAATCAAGAGTCTACTATGTACCTGAACAGGAATAAAAGGGAAAGGCCAAATGGTTGTGCAAAATAAAAGGATAAAGCTACAAATAAGGTGACAGGAAACACAAACACGAGACTACGTTAAACACTACCATCATTGAGCTAGGACTTTGTAGCAGGAGCATGGAGGAAAAGACTCAGGATTATACATGATGAGTCAATTTCAGATTGAAAATTCTGCAAATCGATTGTCGGGATCAAACAGCCTGGCTCCTGAACAAAAGAATATAATTTATGTAAACCAACTGACTAGGTTAGAATCTTGCCTCTACCACTTGAGCTTTGTGTCACTTGCTAGATGCTTCACGGGATTGCTAAGAATTTACACCTTGTGAAAGTATTCACAACAGAGCCTAAAAAACAGTGGTCCTCAAGTAATGTTAGCAATATAGTTATATCGTGTTTCTCAGAACATTATGGCAAACACTCATGCCAGAAGCTAAAGACTCGGATTAAATATAAAGGTCTACCTTTAGGAGAGAGGTAAAGTAGCCCTTTCCTCTTAACAGAGAACAGGCAAGGGTTTAGAGCAATATGAGATTTTCTCTTCACTTGCAGCCCGCCTATTAACCCACCAACCATGTTTGGCCTCTTCTGCAGGTGTAAAAAAGATGAGGAACACGAAGGACAGAAAAACGGGATTTGTGATGTTATTCCCCATACGATGAAGTTGGAAGGAAAACCCCGAAGCTGAAGCAGCCAAGCCAAACTGCAATTAGCTTTAACTTGGATTTGGGTAAGAAATCTGTTTTTGTTTTTGTTTTTTGAGATGGAGTTTCACTCTTTCACCCAGGCTGGAGTGCAGGGGCGCGATGACCGCTCACTGCAACCTCCGCCTCCCCGGTTCAAGCAATTCTCCTGCCTCAGCCTCCTGAGTAGCTGGGATTACAGCCGCCCACCAGCACACCCAACTAATTTTTGTACTTTTAGTAGAGACGGAGTTTCGCCATGTTGGCCAGACTGGTCTCGAACTCCTCACCTCAGGTAATCTGGCTGCCTCAGACTCCCAAAGTGTTAGGATTACAGGCATGAGCCACCGCACGTGGCCAAGAAATCTATTTTGTAACATTCATCTCTAGTCTTGTATGTTGTTTTTATTTACAGTACTCAGAGGAAGTATTTCCTTTGAAAAATCCCAACCTTGTCCTAGCCAATGGGGAAGTGTCACACCTAGGCCTGGACATTAATGGTAATCAGCAGGTCCAACAGAATGGTGATCACAACTTAAGGCTCCAGGTGGACTTTGAGCAAAAAAAAAAAAAACAAAAAACTTTCCAGATGGGAAAAGAGCAGGCACTACAGAGTGTGTAGATGATTTTCTTCTCAGCATAGGGAATGATCTTCTTAACAATGTGACAAGAAAGTTAAACATGCAATTGAAATTTGGAACCAGTGTCTGGACGTAGTTCAAATTCATCTTTAAAAATGTAGGTCTGGTTTTTGAAATGCCCTTATTTTCACATCAAGCATATCTACGGCTTAAAACGTACATACATACATGTTTGTATTTACATTTATTTATAATTCACATCCTCCACCACCATACATAACAGATATTTATATCTAGCATTCATATCTAAACAAGAGCTTAAATACTTGCTTGTTTTTGTTTGTTTTAATTTAGTCCCTGAAAAAAAATAATTTCTGGAACAAGTAAAAATGGGTTTCACTTACCACAAAGAGAAATACTATACAAATGAGTTGATCTTTAAAAAATGTGTTTAAATTGCTTATCACTTCTGAATTAAAACACTCACTTAGGCTTTTTCTTTGTGACTTCACCCGTGCTTTTGTTTAAGACACTAATCAATCGTTTAATAACGGCAGGTTCACTGACAGTTTGGTAGTGTAACAGCACCTAAAACAAAAAATTATAACACTAAAAATCTGCTTCCATAGCATCTCTGGCCTTTTCTTTTGGCACTTATACTTAATTATCTTCAATTCAGCACTACTGCTTGGAGTCTTTCAGGATCTCCAGTTGCTTTCTCTAGGGCCCACCACTCTAATCAGGTGGTTACTAACTTACTAAGAGGGAGAAAAGTCATGAGAGGCATTTCAAATTTCTACTCCACCAATTACTGTATCATCTTTAGTTCAGTGCATAAACTGCCAGCTTTTTCCTCTGTAACGATGGAGGGTAACAACATCTTAAGGTTGTCATAAAGATTAAGTAAGAGAATTCCTCATGTAGAACAAATGTTATCGTTGATGTCATTTTTATCATTGTAAGCAGTAGTAGGGAAAGAACCTGGGATCGAATGTCAACTCTTTCTCTTCTATCTGTACCTCAGTTTCCTCAAGTGTAAAATAAGTAGGCTTTTATAGCATTGTGGTGAAAATTAAATAGGATCAGACACAGTGCCTGCCATGGTAGATGTTCAACAAATATGAATTGTCTCATCATAAAAGTTAGAGAGGGGGATAATATCATATTCACAGTAATTAATGTATTCATTGTTGGATAAGAATAAAATAAATATAGAGGTAAAGAGGAAGGAAAATAACATTTTTAAGTACACTTGGTACAAGCATTGTATGATATGACTTATATGTACTATTTAATTAATGAGGCAGCTTAGTAGGCCCTGAAGTCAGACAGACTTGGGTTCAAATCACCTCTATTTGTGTAAACTTTGGGGTGAGTTCTTTTTTTTTTTTTTGAAATGGAGTCGTGCTCTGTTGCCCAGGCTGGAGTACAGTGGCACAATCTTGGCTCACTGCAACCTTCACCTCCCAGGTTCAGGCAATTCTCCTGCCTCAGCCCCTCGAGCAGCTGGGATTACAGGCGCACGCCACCATGTCCAGCTAGTTTTTGTATTTTTGTAGAGACAGGGTTTCACCATATTGGTTAGGCTGGTCTCGAACTCCTGACCTCAGGTGATCTGCCTGCCTCGGCTTCCCAAACTGCTGGGATTACAGGCATGAGCCACTGTGCCTGGCCTGGGGCAAGTTCTTTAACAATCCTCTACCCACAAAATCCCCAGCCTCCAGTTCCTTATAACTGAAATGAGGAAAATCAGATAATGTTATTTTAAAGTGGTGCCTGGCACATAATAAGCATTCAGTTAACTGATGGCCTTGTATATAAGCTATTATTTCCATGTTTTATATGTAAGGAAAATTAAAATCAAAAGGATTAAGCAATTTAATGTGGCCATGATGCTATGTGTGCAGCTGAATTTAGGCTTATGTCCATTGAAACTACAAATTCAAAGCTCTTCCCACTTGAGTTTACAAGGAGGCCTATAGAAACCAGATAAATGGAACTTTTCACTTTATGAAAAATGAAGCTAAGCTTTGGATATGCCCTAATGCAAACCAGAACATAGTTAGACTGAGTATCCTCACTCAATAAGTGTGCAGGCCAGGCATGGTGGCTCACACCTGTAAATCTCAGCTCTTTTGGAGGCTGAGGTAGGTGGATCACGTCACAACTTCAAGACCAGCCTGGTCAAGATGGTAAAACCCTGTCTCTATTAAAAATACAAAAATTAGCCAGGCGTAGTGGTAGCTGCCTGTAATCCCAGCTACTTGGGAGGCTGAGGCAGAGAACTGCTTGAACCTAGCAGGCGGAGGTTGCAGTGAGCCAAGATGGTGCCACTGCACTCCAGCCTGGGCGACAGAGCAAGATTCCATCTCGAAAAAATTAAAAAGCATGCAATAAGCATTAAGTATGCAATATGTCTACAGTTTGGAGATACTGAAAAGACCAAATTCCTAGGACATATCAGAGCTATCAATTTTAATTGATTTATAAGTATCATTTAATGCTGTTTGTAAAAACATTGACACTTCTACTCTGGAATTTCCTAGCCAAAATAGTTCGCACATTCAGAAAGCAGAAATGCAAGGGGGGCTGTAAATACACAATCCTAGACTTTGGGAACTTTCTAAACCAAATCATTCAATGAAAAAAAAAAAAAAAAAAAAAAAAAAGACACAGCTGAGCCTCCATTACTCCGAAAGGACAAAGTGGTTTTCCTTTTCAATGGCATTTGAGGAGTCAGAACTAGAAAGATCCCAAAAGAATTAAAAACTGATTATTGGGGGTGAAAAACTTGCCACAGTGCATGGTAAAGTAGTGAGAAACACCTCTGTGCATTCAAAGGATTCAGGTCTTAATCAGTACCAATGTGACATAAATATAAGTCTAAATATCTAAGAAACATTTCCTTTGTAGCAAAAAACTTAGGTAATCAAGTAGAATTCACTTCACTGAGCCAGGTTTTGACTAAGGAACTAGAACTAGTCTCCATAGCCAAATTTGAAAGAACAGAAGCACACAAACCCAATTATGTTTTTTCTACCCTTAGTGAGCTATGTGTGGATTCAAGGTAAAATCAAGGTGGACAAAGGATGGGTGTGGCAGCATGAAGGTAGGTCTTTTTTTTTTTCATTTGTTTTCTTGAGACGGAGTCTCGATGTGTCCCCAGGCTGGAGTGTAGTGGCAGGATCTTGGCTCACTGCAACCTCTGCCTCCCGGGTTCAAGCGATTCTCCTGCCTCAGCCTCCCATGTAGCTGGGAATACAGGCGTGCACCACCATGCCCAGCTAATTTTTGTATTTTTAGCAGAGACGGAGTTTCACCGTGTTGGCCAGGATGGTCTCCATCTCTTGACCTCGTGATCCACCCTCCTCAGCTTCCCAAAGTGCTGAGAATACAGGCATAAGTCCCCGCGCCCAGCCAAAGTTAGGTCTTATATGTCTTTTTATCTCCTCAGTATCTTACAAATAGTAGCTCAAACAAAATATTACATGAAAATAACAGACAGAAGTGACTGTACACTATCTCAACATTTTAATTCATATTATATTTAATGAAAGTCATCTATAATTCAAAGCAATGTGCAGCATAGTGTAATAGGGAAAAAAAGTACTCAATTTCAGAGTAAAAGTAATGAATAAGGAGTCCTGGCTTAATCACTTATTATTTACATGGCACAACCTCTCATTCCTTTTCTATAAATGAGAACCATACTAATACAGGTCCACAATCACTTATCTGCAATTCCCAAGTCCCAAAAGACTGAAAATCTAAAGTTTTCTCCTAAGTCTGTAACAAGGCCATTTAAGTGCAAAACCAGACCTGAAGTGAGGTAATGTACAGCTCTTATTTATCTCAGTTAGTGTTAATAAGGTTTGGTACAAAAACATTAATATTTTGATTTTAGAGTATTGTTCTCTTCTATTATGTAACTTGCATGCAACATTTACCTTTTTAAAGTTCTAACATTTCTGAATTCTAAAACCATTGGCCAAAAGGGTTTCAGTAAAGGCTGGGATTCTATATTTCATGTAGGGTTATGAGAATCAAATTATCTAGTGTTTTATAAACTCAAATGGGCTATATAATCTGTTAGGTGGCCAAAAAAAATTATTTTCCTTAATTTTCTAGGTAACTTGTATTTTTAAAATATTAACAAATACATAGTCAATTGGTTTTCAACACGGGTGCCAAGGCCATTCAATAGAGGAAAGAACAGTCTTTGGAACTCCGGGTGCTGGGAGAGTTGGCTACCCACACACAAAACAATGAAGATGAGACTCCACCTTTCATATGTGCAAAAATTAAAGGACAACGGATCAAAGACCTAAATATTAAAGTAAAAACAACAAAACGCTTAGAAGAAAACATAGCACAGAAAGCTCTATGACACTGGATTTGGCAATGGTTTCTTGTATAATATGCCAAAAACAAAGGCAACAAAGTGAAAAATAAACTGGACTTCAACCTAAGTGCTCATCGACCAATGAGTGGCTAGAGAAAACAAATGTGTGCAACATGGAGAACTACTTGGCCATACAAAGGGTAGAGATAGTGTGTTCTGAAGCAACTTGGATAGAGCTGGAGGACATTATTCTAAGTGAAATAACTCAGGAATGAAAAATCAAATAGCATATGTGCTCATTTAAAAGTGGGAGCTAAGCTATGAGTACACAAAGATGTACGGAATACTATAGGAGACACTGGTGACTCAGTAGCAGAGAGGGCTTGAGAGGGATGAAAGATAAAAAAATCTGCATCTTGGGTACAATGTACGCTACTTGGGTGATGGGTGCATTGAAATCTGAGACTTCACCATTATATAATTTATCCACGTAATAAAAAACCACTAGTTGGTAAAAAGAAAATTGACAAATAAATTTTAAAAAACCAAGGAAAAAACCACTTGTACCCCAAAAGCTATTGAAATTTTAAAATATATTTAAAAATCCAGAGTTTCCCATATAAAATAGGGGAAATTTAAATATCTTTACATAGTATTATGGAATTAGTCCCTAAATAGTAAAATTTTAATAGCTTAGGAAACCTTTGCTTAAAAAATTTTTTTTGAAGTTTTTCTCCCATGGGGAGTAGATTGATAAAATATGACCATTTTTTTCTGAAACAAATTTGATCCTGGTATTTCTGAATCAATATATGCAGGCAGAATCTTCTAAAGGAATACTGAAAAACTTGCAATTCATGCTTATTTTTAAGAAACTTCAATAGTCAAGAAGACAGTATCACTATTCCAAGTAACTACTGACCTCTTGACCTCTCTACCTCTCCATTAGCAAATATTATTATTGCATGAGTAAAAACATGCCATAACCAACTTCTCCTTTGCCCCATAGGACATACTGCTTTCTATGAATGAGTTCCATTCGCTCACAGCAATTAACGTGTTGTTACTTGATGATCAATACATGAATTCTGAATATTTAAGTATCTTCAACTATAGCATTTTTTTTTAAAAAAAAGCTTTTATTTCTGTTTTATTAGTGTATGGAAGAAATGGAATATAATTATGAAAGTAAAGTACCTAAACAGTACCTTAAAATACAATTTTACATAATCAAATTAATATAGAAATAATTACAAAGAATTATAAAGTACATGGTTATCTCAGATACAGGTGTATAAGTATAAATGATCCAAATAAATGTATTGCCAACCTCCAAACCACTATCACTAACTTAAAAAAGTCTTACTTTTATTTCAAAGATGCATCAAATGGTAGAAACATCATGGAGAAACAGTTATTGTCACGCAGAATCTGTACTATATGAGCTAATCAGAAAAAAAAATTCTAATGGGAAAATGGCCATCTGTCATATGACAAAAGCAAGATACCAAACTATAAGAATATGGTCCCAAATATCTCAAAACAATTACACATAAAACAAAAAATCCAGACTCTTCACAAGTAACAACTTTTCAAGGTAAGTAACATTATTGTATAAAATCTCTCTCTTCACATAAAATGTCTATGTTCAAATGATGCTGGCAAACCAACCTTACAGCATGTAGGGTCTGAATGTGTGGCTTCAGCACCACTGAACTTGACTGTATGTCTAGGATTCCCAGAATACACCCAATACATATCAGTATATACACATATTGGGTGGATAATATGATTACATAACAACACTGACATGTAAAGATACATATTTAGGGATTATGCAAGTATACAACATTTTTATTTTCCATGTTTTTATGTGTTTTCCAAAATTTTCTAAACAATATATTACTTTTATTATCAGAAAAACTGCAAATCGACATATTAAACAAAATGGAAACCCAGAAAGATTCAACCTAAAAAACTTGGGTAAACTTTAGAACACAGTGAAAATGTGTCTAACATTTTTCTCTGGATAAATTTTATTATCATTACTTTGTTTCCTATCTGTTATGAAATATCTTCTCAATGCCTTTTAAAAAGTCCTCAGGCTCAAGGATCAAAATAAAAAATAAAATAAAAATGATTTTCTAATTACAATTTTAAGTTTTTCTGGATTACAGCAATAAGATGTTAATTGAAAATATAGTTCACCACTTGTAAAGAAAGTTACCACTTTTAGGATAAAGTTACTTTTAATTTACAAAAATAAGAACAATAAAACATTTTGGAACTTACAGGAAATCCTTTAGTGATAGGAATTTCAATATTAAAGATGAGGATTCGGGCTCTGAAACTAGTGCAAGCTTTAATGGGTTCTTTGGGGCTGCAAAATACGCAGCCAACACTGTAAGAACAACAAAAAAGGAAGAAAGGTAGTTGGCGGAGAAATTTACATCAAATAGAAAGACCTCAAAACCATTTACAAGGAAAGTAAAACAATTAAGTAAATTAGGGACTTTTTCTAAATATTCCCTTCTGAGTTAAACCATGGCCTTAAACCTTACATCATTTTTACACATTAGAGCTTTCACTCAAAGCACATGCCAAGTATGTGCACCGACATGTATTAATTCAAATTTTAAGTAGGTTTGCTTACATTTCCACAGGTGTCTATTTTTGGTCAAATGAAATTCAAAATTGAACTAGTAGACTGCAAAATATACGTGTTTAGAGGTGAGGTCCTATATGAAGACAACAGTTGCTTAAACTCATTTTCTCACTCACTTGATTTTGATGATATCCATCCCGACCAAAGTAAGACTAACATGATCACCTGCTGCCGCCCAGTCGACAGGTTCATCATGCAGAGTGATTCCTGGAAATGAGTAAGAACCAAAGCATACAGTGATACAGAACACCTCGATATCAAACCATAACAACCAACAGAGTTTGGCTGATTTGTGCTTCATCAGTCACTACTCATCATTTTCAATATGAATGGATTGAGAGTAAGAAATATAACTGTGAGCGTTGAGGAAAACACACTTCCTCTAGAACTGATTCTCCTAGAATACCACCCTAAACATAAAGAGACTTGTATTTGCCCATAAAAGGCTGACTTCTGCTCATTTAATCAAGATTTTTAAATGCATTGACACAATTGGTATATTCATTAAACAGGCCTCATTCAAATATTTCTGTTATATTAATAGATACAGACAAATAAAACAGTTCAAATTATTCAAAATGACATAAAACATGGGACTCAAGAAGATATCTAGCAGTATTTTCTTCTCTTGAATTTTGCTTTTAATTAGACAACCACCTAAACAAGTAATCCTTGTTTTCCAAGTAACCTATGGGGTATGTACACTAGGTAAGAATTTCAGATGGTCTTCTCAGCAGTCCTCTGAACTACTCCTGGCTTAAAAAGAACTTCTTCCCAGAGAAAGATCTGCATACTAATGACTGGTTATATAAAAAGAAAAATATTAAGGAAATAGTGATAAAAAAATTTAAAAATGATCCTAGGTGTTGCTATATATCTGGAGATACACATCTATTTACCTAGACATAGTCCTGAAGGTAGTTGTAGAGAGCAGTTCCCAAAAGCAATACTCAGCTATCTTATCCAAAGGCTTTTAAAATATATCTCGTGCTTTCTCATTTTATGGAATACATTTATGGATTAAGTTCCTTTCCACATTCTCTTGACAAAAAGAATGTGTAGGCCAACCACCGTGGATAGTTCTTGACTGACATGTTGACATGTTCTTAGTAAATTATAATCCACCCATATCCTTCTGAAAATACTCATTTCCTATGCAGCAAGGGGAGTTTCTGACTTCTAGGGAGCTCAAGGATAACTTTAAGATTTCTGAGACAATCTAGAATTTTATGCAAAATGTCATGTATGTGCACATGTGCATTAATTTGAGAAAAGAAGGCATAACTTTCTTCAAGTATCAGAGATTCTTCCTCCCAAACATGTTAGCAATTGTGGCATTAAGGAATTTTTGTTAAATATCAACTAACTAGATTTAGTTTTAAAATGTAAACTTAGAATGACCCTATCTGAGTTTTGCTATGAAATATGGAACTGAAAACAGAAGCTAGTTATTTACATATAATAGAGATTGCCTTTGGCTTAAAAATTTGTAGAGGTTTCAGACTACAAGTATAAAATTTTCCAAAGGTAATTATATTATTTGGTTCTTCTTTCCCTCAATCAGGTTACACTATTCCACATATAAAAATTATCAAAATAAACTTTTATCATGGGACAAACACTACAAAAAGAGGCTCTTTTTTAATACTTCATGAGTTTGACATGTTAATAAAGTAGAAACGGAATTTAGAATTTCTATTTGTTGGTAGTAGATTCAGTCAAGTCTTTCTTTTGGGACAGTACTGGTCAGAGAGCCACAGTAGTACCTAAAAATGTTTAGACAGAAGAGTGTATTCAAGAACCTAAAAACCAAGCAAAAGCAGTAAGGTGAGAAATTGAGGACTGAGAACTTGTCAGTTTAAGTTAAAAGACTGGCTCTCAAGGAGTAGGGTGGTTCTTCCCTGGGGCTTCTGATAAGACTTCTCTCTTAACAAACACTGATTAAAGATAATGCTTCCAGTTTCTCTGTGTGGAAAGTATAGAGAGGAAGAAGGGGGTAAAGAATGTGAGACTTTCAGAGGTGACTAAGGATTTTAGAGGTTACAAGTGAGTCAATCTTAAGGTCTGTGATAACTTTAGGATTATGGTTTTAATTCATGGCTCTTGATCACAAAAAAATTCTTGTTCTCAAAAATGATCATTAGCACACCATAAACATAGTGTTTCAAAATTATTATAGCTCTTGTCACTACAAAACAAAAGCAGAGAGCTGTACTTGCACACAATGAACAGATCTGTAGAAAATGACACTATTTTTAAAGTACATGTTACTTTCTTCTATCAAAACAGAAATTTCATGATCCCTAGTGGGCAGAAATAAAAAGGTCAAATGGAAATAACTGGTTTTCATTCCCTTACTCATCTTTAAATGTAGGTTAAACCATGTAATTTCAATAGATATTCATTAATTTCTTAAACTTTTCAAGAAATCTTCTTTTAAAGACAGTATAATAATTCAAGCAAAATATACATTCAAATTTATAAATCAGTCAGGTACAACTCTAGATATGAACTATAAATTAAGAGCAACAGAGGGAAAAATACTAAAATCTAAAAAATTTTTATATTTCCAATAGGCTATACTTCAGCTTAAAATGGTTACAAATAATGTTATTTCATAGTATAAAACAGATCTTCACAAGTCAGAGGCTTAGTTGGAAGCCAGAATAAAAGAGGTATAGAATTAGAAAGCTTTAGTCAAAATTTGGAAAATAATAATATACATACATACACATGTAACATATAACATGTATTCACATACATAAATATGTATGTATGTATGTATTAAAAGACAAATAATTATCAGTCACTATAAAAAAAATATTAGGTCTATGTGCAGAAACAGTGACTGTGGCAATTTACTAGCTCAATTTCTCCTTTCAACACTGGGTTTTTCTGCATTTGAATCTTACATCTTCCTATAAAATATACATATATTTTTGGCATAAACATCACCAAAGCTGTTAATTTATAGTTATTCTGAAATATACATTTCCAAGTAACAGACTGTAGCAGGCTGCTTTGCTACTGACTAGCTAGGGTCAGGTTGGGACTAGATTTAATTTCTGCTACAGAATATTACTCCAAATGTATCTGTGGGGTATCTATACGTACCTGGTTAAATCCTAACCAGTCTACTCTAATCAGTGTCAAAAACAGAATGCTACCACAGTTAGAATGTGATATGTAAATATATATACATACACAGTCACAACAGAAAAAATCGTTTAATGTTTTCACATTTTCATCTTCAACAGTTAGTATCATTTTGACAGTCAGTTACAATTTCAGTAAGAGGTTACTTACTTTGGAGTGGTAACTGAACCACTTTTTAAAAATTTGCTGTCTCAACTTAAGGCTTGTTTAGCAAAAGCATCTTGCAGATAAATACCTTTTACGGTACAAGTTTCATTAGGAGGCACTGCCAGTAGTCGGTCACCAGTTTGAATATAACCAGCTTCAATTTTACCAGTTATGCAAAATCCAGATCCCTGATCTGCAAAACATACCAAAATCTTATGATTCATACAGTAATGCTATCTGATGATTATCACTAACTATACTTAGTTCCTAAGTAGTTATATAAAACTAGTAGTTCAATGGACATTAAATAATAATCATTTCAGAATTAACATCTCTACTAAATATGGCATACATTTTATTCTTTTTTGGAAATAAAAGTACTCATATTACAAAAAAGAGAGGTTCATTTCTTTCTCAAATATTTATTGAGAAATAATAAATATTTGAGTACCAGACATTATACTAAATTCAGGGGATAAAAAAATAAAAATATAAGTCTTTGCCCATAAAGACATTATACTAGTAAAGAGAAAGATGAAAACAATTACATTGTCCTGAGACAAATGCTATTTAAAATATACGATAGAAACAGAAAGGTGTACCAAAGAATCCATGATGGTGAGAACAGAAATCTGGGCACTTTGAAGAAGGAATAAGTGTTTATTAGGTAGCTTGTATGTATGGGTAGGGAGAAAAGGGAAGACACTGCTGCCCCAGGAAACTGTGTGCAAAGGCATAACCAAATAAAGGATGTGCTAAGAGCCATTTGTCATTTTTGGGGGCTGTGGAGAGGGAAGCATACAGAATAATGAAGAAAAGGCAAGACAGGAGGCAACAGAGATAGGCAAGGGAGAATTAATAAAGGGGCCTCACAAATCACACTTAGGGTTTAAATTTCATCCTGCAGTTAAGTAATAGGAAGCCAGCAAATATCGTGACTGGAGGTATTTCTATGTTAGAGTAGAAGCTGATACAGATGCACACACTTACTACAGAAAGGGAATAAACTCAAGAACTTGAGAATAAGGAATAACAAGTTTAGAGTGGTAAGGAAAGTGAAGAGTAATGACAGAAAGGGGAAAATTTGAAATGATGATGCATTAACTGTGAGATATGAAACTAAAGACAAGATCCATTTTAGGATTGGTAAATCTGAAGTGTCTATGAGACATACACCTGCAGAAGTTGCATTCCAGCGGGACCAATGATGTCACGTTCCATGAGAATGGTACCCTCAAAAGAACGCACTCCCAGGAGAGATGTACAGTGTGTGGAGAAAGAGCAAAAGGTTTGGGTTAGAGATAGAGATTTGGGAAGCATCAAGATGCAGAAGGTAGAGAAACTCATGGATGTCAGTTCAAAAGGAGCTTGCAGAGTAAGAAGAGGACTGAGGAAGCAGAACACTGTTTAAGAGACAGAGAATGAGGAGCCCATAGAGAAGATACAGAGATGTCAGAGAAACAGGCAAGTTAACGGAAGAAAGCAGGTCACAGAAACCAAGGGAGGAAAGTTTCTAGGTGAATGTGGCTACCAGCATCAGAACCAATGCCAAATTCAAGTAAGATAGAACTGAAAGTGTGACTGATTTTGGCAACCAAGAGGTCATTTCATGACCTCAGGAGGAACACACTCAGGAAAGCAGCGTAGGAAGAAGCCAGGAAGCAGCGTGAATGGGGAATAGGAAGTGAGATAGTACAGTCAGCAAACACTGTTAATAAAAGAAAAGTAACTGGCTTTTGTATTCTTAATAAACAATGGGTATTCTGGAAACCATTAGCATATTTCCTCTACTACTAGATACAACACTGGAAACTAATAATGATAATGATAAATTTCAATTTCATTGCACGATTTTTTCAAAGCACCTTCATTCATTCATTTTTTAATTCATATATTAAATGTATTATGTGCCAGGCACTGGGCTAGGGCTGCAGATGTAGATAAAGAAGAGATAGTACTTGCCTTCAAGGAGTTCATAATGTAAGTGGGATAAACAGCACAGAAAAAATTATAATGCTGCATGAAAGTGTAATGACAGATGGTACAGAGAATACAGAGGGATGCGTCAGGGCACGTGTGCAGTTAAGCACGCCAGTCATCAGTTTACTGCTGCTCAGTTCTAGATCCACTCTGCATTGCCGGCTTTGTGACGATGGAGATTCAGAGAACAAATGACATCCTTACAGTTATTATTCTAATAGATAAATCTTATATCCTTTTATTTATTGAGTTTTTAAATTGTATTTCCATTTTATAGTTTTCTATATAGAATCTTGCCTATATTAAGTTAGGTATATTCTTAGGCATTTAATACATCATCTCTTCCAGCAAGGTCTGAACCTCTTCTAAGCTGGTCCTTCCTCAGGCCTACCTATCAAGTTTCTATGTATCTTTTAGCTGCATTTTCATCATAGTCAGTAATTCTTTATATTACATTTCCCATTTTACCTATGTGTATCTAACTCCTAATTGGACCCAGACAGCTACAGATGGGTAGGAAATAGACAAGTAAAGGGAAAGAATGACACGACAGGGAAGCATGGGTAGACATGTGGCAATAAACACATCTGGCGTGATTAAGAAACAATGAACAATCCAGTTGGTTGAAGAACTTGAAAACTAAAGGAATCTAATGGAAGGCAAAAAAAACTATAAAGTTAGAATGACAAAAGGTTTTCTTATGCTTGAAAGATGAGAAATGCTAAGTAAACTGAAGGTTTTCCTGGACAGGGAAGCTAAGTGACTAAAACTGTGCATTTTAAGATTAATTTGACAGCGATCCTTACTTGGGCATGAAGAATAGAGACTCTGAAGGCAATATACTGTCATAACTTAGCCCAGGAAAAGTTAGGAGGGAATGGGGAAACAGGGGCTCTACTGAAGAAGCACTGCAGAGATAGCACTTACCTTTGAAAACATCAGATACACATAATCTAAAAGGCTTGTCAATAGATCGCTGGGGAGGCTTAAAGGAATCTGGAAAAAAATGCAAAAGCCAAGGTTTAATTTAAAATTAAATTTTTGACTCGCTTCAATAAACTTATTATAATGCCACTTCTCCTTGAACATAACTACTTTTTATTATTACTAATAGAAAATGAATTGTCACTAATATACACGTTGAGCATCCAAATCTGAAATTCCGAAATCTGAAATACTCCAAAATCTGAAACTTTTTGAGCACCAATGTGATGCTCAAAGAAAATGCTCATTGGAGCATTTTGAATTTCAGATTTTTGAATTTGGGCTGCTCAAATGGTAAGTATAATGTAAATATTCCAAAATCCAAAAAAATATAAAATCCAAACACTTCTAGTCCCAAACATTTCATGTAAGGGATATTTAACCAGTAATACTTTGCAGTTTATAAAATAAATGTTAATCTCATTTAATTTCAACAATACTCTATGAGATATGTAAGGCAGGCACTAGCGTCATTAACTGAGGAAAACAGAGCTAACAGGTTAAGTATTGCACATGTGGACAAAACAGGCAACTTAGTTCCTCTGACTACAAATTCTATGCTTTTTCATACATGTGACTATCTCCCACAAAGAACTCTAAATAATAATTAATAACAAGCTTATAATGCAGTAAAGCTAGAATGGCATTATACTTACCAATTTGTTCTAATAAACACAGTCCTTTATACCATTTTGTGAGTTCACTTGACTGAGATCTTGTGATTAGATTTTCACCACTGAGACCACTTGTAGGAATAAAAGCTACATCACTCTCCTATTAAAAAGATTGACTTATGAAACTTAATACATTTTTTAAAAACTTAAAAGATTCATCATTACCGTAACTGCACCAAGTTTGCAAAAGCACCCATGTACTGTTTAAAAGGTAATAGAAATCATAGAACTACAGCCCCAAAGTTATCTGATCCAATAATTTTCAACTTTTTTTATTATGGGAAACTTGCAAATTTATTCCAAAACATTCAAGCATTTGGTAACAAAGGCATATTACATATGCCTGTTGGACAAATTCCTCCCTATCAATTTCCACATTCCTCATGACCTCCCTAAACCTATACCATCTAATTTAATAGGTGGGGTATAAGTATTTTGCTTACATAAAAATCAATCCGAATGTTAAACATATGCAATTTTCTAAGGTGAAATAATCCAAAGAATATATTATATACAGGATATTCAAGAGGAAATAAAGCAAAGAGAATTAAACAAATTTAATAAGAATATCAAAGTATTAGTTTTTCCTCTCATGACTTAAGGAAAGTAATAACAAATAAATTTAAAATGATCTTACCTTGAAACCTGCTTGCTTAAGAAAGTGCCCAAGTTTTCCAGTAATCTCTTGAAATCTTTCTTGTTGCCAATTAACCTGATAAAGATCCAATTTATTTTTAAAACTATGCTTCAGAACATGATACATAAAATTTAAATTTCTGCAATGAAATATAAATAATCAAGACTATATAAAATATAAATATAAAATCTATTAAAATCAAAACACTGAATATCAGATCTTGCCAGTAATACAATTTAAAAGTAATTTTCCCTAAAAGAGAAAGCCTTGAAATAATCTCCAGTACATTTAGAATTTTTTATATATGCTCAAAGTGATTTCAAATCTAGGGTGGAAAAGTGAGTATTTTATTCCCTTTTGCTTGGACCAACTGTTAGAATAAAATAAACTTATTAGCACTCCCCTCAAGCCAAATAGACTAAAAAAGTATATGTAATATGAACTCTAGATAATGACATGCCACTGCAGTATTTAGGGATCTGCAACTTACATGGAAATGCATACCAAACAAATGGATTAATGGATGGATAAAGAAGTAGACAGAGAAACCAACATGTGATCAAGTAAGAGGTAGAGTCTTAGTAAGTGGGTATAATATGGGTGCTTACTGTAAAATTCTTTCAGCTTTTCTTTATATTTTGAAATTTTTCATGGTCAAATGCTGGGGAAAAATTAAAAGTACATGTACTAATAATACCATAAAGGAACTAATAGCAAATGTAGGTGAATCAGATCCCAGGTAAGAAAATACCTAAGTAGGCTGGGTGCAGTGACCCATACTTGTAACCCTAGCACTTTGAGAGGCTGTGGCAAGAAGATAACTTGATGCCAGGAGTTCCAGTTCAGCCTGGGCAACAAAGAGAGACACTATCGCTCCAAAAAAAAACTAAAAATTAGCAGGGCATGATGGTACACACCTGCAGTCCCAGCTACTAGTGAGACTGACATAGGAGGATTGTTTGAGCCCAGGAAATGAGGCTGCAGTAAGCTATGATGGCACCACAGCACTCTAGCCTGGGCAACACAGCGATATCTCACCCCCAAAAAAAGAAAATACGTAAGCATAAAGACAGAAGTCAAAAAGAACGATCTATAAATTTGAGTATATGTCCAAAACATACCATAAACAAAAAGGAAAGTAACAAATTGGGAACAATATCTAAGAGAGGATAGAGGGGTGATATCTTTAATAAATAAAGTATGTTTACAAATTGATAAGAAAAAAATACAGTTCCAAAAATGAGCAAATTATATAAATAATTCCCCAAAGAAAAAACAAATTGTTAATATACAGAATATATTTACATACTAACATTCACAGAGGAGTAAATTTTTTTAAAAAGAGGAATCATGGTTTATATATAAATTGGGAAAACAATTTTGTAAATAACAGCAGTGTTGATAAGAGTTAAGGAAAGTAAATATACCATATGTGCCAGGAGTAAATAACTAGAATTTTGCTCAAAGGCATTTTAATCATCAAATCTTAAAAGGTTCAGCAAATCTTAAAAGGTATATTCCCTTAGGCCCAGAAATTTCCATAGAATGAACCATTTCTAAATGCACACAGAGGAAATGTTCAAAAGTAGATGTTTAATAAATTATATCTTTAAAATAGAATAGAGCCATTAAAACAGCACCCTCTTTATCCAAGGATTATTAATTACTCGGAAACATGCACAAGAAGACAAGAAAATTACTTTTTTTAAAAAGCAGAATAAAACAGATAACCCAATGTTGTAAATAAAAAGATTATTTTAAAAAATTGGATGAATATATAAAATGAAATGTTAGAAGTTGCTGGGTGGGAAGGAGAATTGGAAATATAGGTTTATTTCTGATTTTTATACTTTCATTCTACTATAATAAACATTATTTTGTAATTTAAAACAATTTATAGGTTTTAAAAAATAATTTTGAAAATAAGACATTTTCTTGCTTAAAAATTACTAGCATCTCATTTATTTAAGATAAGAACAGAATTTATTTTTAAAAACATGGCAATTGACTAACAAAATACATACTAGTCACATTTGAGGTTATCTATATGAGCAGAATAACATCTTAATTAGCATCTTGAACAAATCCTCACAAAGCCCTTAAATACCTGATCCATTTTATTAACTGCAACTGCAAGCTGCGTCACTCCCAGAGAACGGACCAAGAGTCCATGCTCTCGTGTTTGTCCTCCAGTCTCAAAACCAGCCTCAAACTCTCCCCTGCTGGCGTCTACAACTAAAACAGCTACATCCGCCTAAAGAAGAAAAATAATTGAAACCAGAAATAATATTTCAGCATTTTAATTCAAAGGACAGATTATTCAATTAATTTTGTTAGTCAAATTTTTAAAGGAAGACCCTAACTACCACCACCAAAGCAAATCAAACAAAAGACTTCCAAAGATGGATTAAATTTTCGGATAAAAAAGTCACCAAAAATAATGACATAAAGAACAAGAAAAAATGTCCAAATTTGCTTATATAACAATGAAAACATCTAAGGAAAGAAGGAAAAACAAACAAAATTAAACATAAACAGCAGCTGGGCACAGTGGCTCACACTTGTAATCCCAGCACTTTTGGAGGCCAAGGCGGGCAGATGACCTGAGGTCAGGAGTTTGAGACCAGCCTAGCCAATATTGTAAAACCCCATCTCTGCAAAAAGTACAAAAATTAGCCACGTGTGGTGGCACACACCTGTAGTCCCAGCTACTTGGGAAGCTAAGGTATGAGTATCACTTGAACCTGGGAGGCAGAGGTTGCAGTGAGCCAAGATCGCGCCGCTGCACTCCAGCTTGGGCAACAGAACAAGACTCTGTCTCAAAAAACAAAAAGAAGTAAACAAAGAGGGACAAATATTTGTAACATATAAGGTAAAAGTTATAATCTCTATAGAGTCTTTACAAAAAAAAAAAAAAAAACAGAAAACAAGAAGACATAGCTTTAAAGGATACAAGCAAGCTATTTGCTAAAGAAATATAAATGGTCAACAAACATGAAAAAAATTCAAATTCAGTAGAAACCAAAACTTTTTTAAAAGTAAATTAAAAACACATTGACATATTCCCCTGCTCCGTTGTTAAAGATTTAAAAGACAAAATTATTTGCTATAGGTAAGAAGGATATTCTCAAATGTTGCTGATGGGACTGTAGGTGCACAACCTTCTAGCGAGCATTTTCATGAAAAGTATCAAGAACTTAAAAATTATGAATATTTTACCTCCCACCAATTCTACCTCTAGGAATATATCCCAGAGAAGTAAGCACAGATTTACAAAGATATTCATCAGAATATTATTTAGAATGAAGAAAAACTGCAAATAAATGAATTATCAAAAAGCAGTGTATTCATCCTCTACAGCTATTGAAAAAGAGCCTTGTATAACAAACTTTTCTAACCTCTGTGGACCATCTTGTGAATCAAAAAGACATTTCTTTCAGACTCAAATTACACACCCCATAAAAGAAGCAAGCTAACCTTAGCTTAGCCCACTTTCTTTGTTAGCCTTATTGAAACCAACTTTACAAGTTCCCACTATTCTTTTGTGTTGATGTCACATCATGTGGATCCAGCCTTTTAAAATGTGCAATAGACAATTTGTGCAACCATAAGTGTTCCTCCTTTTCATTCTTATCAATTATTTCTGTCAATGCACTGTAGGGGCATTTTTTAAAGAACACTCTTATTTTCTCTTTTACGGCTTTCGCTTTGTATGCGTACCTGTTTGTCACACAAATCGACTTTTGTGACAAAATTCCAGGAAACAATGATTACACGTGGCATTCCCCTCTTTAGCTATTTAGAGACTGTTAATGATAATCACTTTCTCTCAGGGTCCTCTTATATTCCATCCACATCATTAAGTTCTCCTGCTTTCTGGTCAGAACAGAGTCCACAACAGCTTGTTTTTTTGTTGCTTCCCAAATGACTGTGCTGTCCAGTTTTTAAAGAATTTCAGCCGGGCAAGGTGGCTCACGCCTGTAATCCCAACACTTTGGGAGGCCAAGGCGGGCAGATCATGAAGTCAAGAGATCGAGACCATCCTGGCCAACACAGTGAAACCCATCTCTATTAAAATAATATACAAAAATTAGCTGGGCATGGTGGCACACGCCTATAGTCCCAGCTACTTAGGAGGCTGAAGCAGGAAAATTGCTTGAACTCGGGAGGTGGAGGTTGCAGTGAGCCGAGATCGCGCCATTGCACTCCTCCTTGGCGCCTGGTGACAGAGCAAGACTCTGTCTCAAAAAAATAAAAAATAAATAAAAAATAATAATTTCACAAGTAATATATAATCTTCACCATAATGGAAAACAAATGGTCATAAAATAAGTCAAGAATGTCTCAGATACTTTCTCACAATAGAACATTACAATTTAAAGTGAAGTACCTGGCCAGGCTGGGTGGCTCACGCCTGTAATCCCAGTACTTTGGGAGGTTGAGGTAGGCATATCACAAGGTCAGGAGTTTGAGACCAGCCTGATCAATATGATGAAACCTCATCTCTACCAAAAATACAAAAATTAGCCAGGTGTGGTGGCGCGCACCTGTAGTCCTAGCTACTCAGGAGACAGGAGAATTGCCTGAACCCAGGAGGTGGAGTTACAGTGAGCCAAGATCGTACCACTGCACTCCAGCTTGGGAGAAAGAGCAAGACTCCTTCTCAAAAAAATAAATAAAAATAAATACATAAATTGAAGTACCATCCATATACTTTGTCTGGTGGGGCAATTTACACTATTCCTGTTTCCTTTTACTTGTACCTAAATACTCCTGCTTTGTCTCTACTCTTAAGTACAGTTTTCACTTCCAATCCTTCATATTTTATAAAGCTGAACGCTAATTTCCTCAATGAGATCCAGTTCTTTTGATCAAGGATTCTTAGATAAGAGTACAAACGGAAGCAATAAATTTGAAAATTGGCTCTTTCACGTATACTTGTAGTAACTGTTCTCCACATCTCAGGCAAGTTGTCTAACCTGTCTGGGTTATCAATGTACTTACTTCACAGAAACACTAGGGGATAAATATAGTTTATATAAAACATTCAGACTTGAGCTTCCAAGTCCTAGTCTCAGTAATTGAAAATCTTTTTCTCATTAGGTTTTCATAATAACTGTAAAACTCTATTTACCTTCTTAGGTTAAAATGTGAAATTCATTGAATTGGTATTAAGATACCTAAGGCCACAAATGTTCTACCTAATCTTCCTATTACGATCTCCAAAAAATTACTGGGCAATTTCTCTATTAATATTATTTCTAGGCAATAGTTCTTGTCTTTGGGAATCCAAATGCCTACTATACATTTTCAAGGAAGCCTTTGAAGATCAAGCAGAATAAAGTGATCTCTCCTCACAATGTGTATCTTCTCTGCTCTTCCTGGAGTGCAACTGTTAGCCTTTCATCTTCACATCTCATTTTCTACACTGTGATTTCCCTGAGGCGAGGGAGATGCTTTGTATGCTTCGTGTTCCCAAAGCCTACTGCAATATTTTGCACACTGGGCAAGTTACTTAACATCTTTGAGTCTCTTTATTTGTTACATAATGGAATTCAGTTAGATGATCTCTAAAATCCTTTCCTACCATAATTCCAGAAAGAGTTGGAAATAAATGATTTTTGTTTTTGAGGCAGGGTCTCACTCCCTTCACACATAGCTCACTGCAGCCTCAACTTCCTGATCTCAGGTGATGCTCCCACTTCAGCTTCCTGAGTAAGTGAGACTACAGGCACCTGCCACCACACCCAGCTAATTTTTTTGTATTGTTAGTAGAGATAAGGTTTTGTCATGTTGCCCAGGCTGGTCCTGAACTCCTGGGTTCAAGTGATCTGCCCACCTCAGCCTCCCAAAGTACTGAGATTACAGGTATGAGCCTCCACACCTGGGCCTGGAATAAACAATCTTTATAATAACTATGGCTCTAAGGTCCTAGAATTCAAAAGCATTTTTACTATAACTGCTTGTTCTGGTGTTTGTCTCTCCCATTAAACTATCAGTGCTTTGTAGACACTGTATTCCCAGACTGCCTACCACAGTGCTTGCTACATAGCCAGCATTCAAAAAGTAATCACTCGATGAAAAAAAGAGAAAAAGACTCGCAGACACACACACACACACACACACATACATATACACATATAAGGAAAAATCAAAACTGTATTGTATTCTTTGGTAAATGCAATGAGATGTACATTTTCCCTCAATATCGTGAGGGATTGGTTCCAGACTTCCCAACCCCCATGGATACCAAAATCTATGAATGCTTAAGTCCCTTATACAAAAAGGGTAGTCTTTGTATATAGCCTACACACTTCCCCTCGCACACTTTAAATGATCTCTAGATTATGTGTAATGCCTAATACAATGCCTACACATCACTTCACTTGCATAGATTCAACACAGTACTCAGCATGCGGCAAATTCAAATTTTGCTTTTTGGAACTTTGTGGAATTCCACCCCCCCACACAAATATTTTTATCCACAGTTGACTGAATCCACAAATGCACAACCAATACATATGGAGGGATGATGGCATAATAATTTAAAATGGTGATAATATATACTTCATAGAGTTGTTATAAAGATTATATTAAACTAAATGCATATAACACCTAATATAGTGTCCAGCCCATATTCGATACTCAGTTAACAGTGATAATTACTTTATTTCAATCTTCTATCACATTCAGTCAATGAATCTTGAATTAATATTCTAAAATTACACATCAGCTTTCTAAAAAGGAATCAAATCATTTCTCATTTATCTTCATATATATTATAATATAGTAATACAATATCCTTTTTGGTTGACAAATGTTTATATTAAAATTCTCTTTTTGGCCGGCCATAATGGCTCACACCTGTAATCCCAACAGTTTGGGAGGCTGAGGTGGGAGGACTGCTTGAGCCCAGGATTTTAAGGCCAGTCTGGGCAATACAATGAGATCCCGACTCTACAAAAAATTTAAAAATTAGCCAGGCATGGTGGCACAGGCCTATAGGCCCAGCTACTCAGGAGGCTACGGTGATGGGATCACTTGAGTCCGGGAGGTTGCAGATGCAGGGACTGGTGATTGTGCCACTATACTCCAGTCTGGGCTACAGAGTGAGACCCTGCCTCAAAAAATTACTCTTTTAATGAGTGGAACCCAGAAAATGGTTAATTGCTTGAAGTCATACTTTTGCCGTGTTACAGAACCAAGTTATTTTAACTCTTCCTGTTTTCCAGTAATCATCCATTATGAAAGAAATCAATGCCCTATATATGCAGTGCTATTTTCATTGCTTTAATCATTTAGAGTTACTGTGATGTGCAGCATAATGATGTTTTGGTCAACCACGGACCACATGTACAATGGTAGTCCCATTAAGATTATAATAGAGCTGAAAAACTCCCACTGCCTAGTGATGTCATAGCTGCCACAATGTCACAGCACCATATATTACTCATGTAACTGTGATGATACTGGTATAAACAAATCTACTGTGCTGCCAATTATATAAAAGAATATAGCATATGCAATTATGTACAGTAGTTTATAATGATAACTATGATAGTGGTTTATGTACTATTTTTCACTTTATAATTATTTTAAAATATATTCCTTGCATTTATTAAAAAATAAGTTAACTGTAAAACAGCCTCAAGCAGATCCTTCAGGAGGTATCCAGAAGAAGGCATTGTTATCATAGGAGATGGCAGCTTCATGCACATTATTGCCCCTGAAGACCTTCCAGTGGGACAAGACGTGGAGGTGGAAGACAGTGATATTGATGATCCTGATCCTGTGTAGGCCTAAGCTAATATGCATATTTGTGTCTTTGTTTTTACCAAAAAAAAGTTTAAAAAGTAAAAAAAAAAATTAAAAATGCTTATGGGATAAGGCTATACAGAAAGAAAAAATTTTTGTACAGCTGTACAATATGTTTGTGCTTTAAGCTAAGTGTTATAAGACAGTCAGAAAGTTTAAAAATTTCAAAGTTTATAAAGTAAAAAAAAGCTACAGTAAGCTAAGGTTAATTTATTATGAAAGAAAAATATATTCTTAAATAAATTTAGTGTCGCCTGACTGTACAGTGTTTGTAAAGTATACAGTAGTGTACAGTAATGTCCTAGGCCTTCACATTCACTCACCACTCATTCACCAAATCATCCAGAGCAACTTCCAGTCCCGCAAGCTCTATTCATGGTAAATGCCCTATATAAGTGGACAATCTTTTATCTTTTATGCCCTATTTTAACTGTTTCTTTTCTATAATATGCTTAGATCAGTTTAGATACACAATTACCACTGTGTTACAACTGCTTACAGTATTCAATACAGTAATATGTTAGACATGTTTGTAGCCTTGAAGCTATAGGCTCCATGTACTCCAAGTGTATAATAGATGTTACCATCCAGGTTTGTGTAAATTACACTAATATGTCACAAATGATGAAACTGCCTAACAACTCAACTCTCAGAACATATCCTTATCATTAAGGGATGCATGACTGCAAATTATATTTGATTATTTGTAGCATTCTTATTAAGAATCAAGTAATTTACAAATTGCAATGCTTTTTGATACTATAAAGAAAGTAAATAAACCACTGGGTGAAAATACCCAAGCTTCATTATTTCTGAATAAATAAGCTCTTTAAAAAGATATAGGATATCTTTGAACATATTGAAAGACATAAGGCAAATTTTGAAATATTCATGCCAACTTATCAATAAAGGAAATATGAAGCTATACCTCAAGTCCTTCACCATTCCTTTTACAATAAAGAAATTCATAGCTTTTATACATTTTGTTTCTTTGTAAGAAATTTAAAAAGGTTTTACAAAGTACAGGTAAATAGATCATGAAAAATACAATATTGCTGTTTTCTTGTTCAAACTTGATAAAGGTTAAAACTTTCCATTTTAAAATATTTTAAAAGTTAAAATCCTAGAATTGTACCCTCGGCATCAGGAAATTTTATAAAGTGCAATCTGTACACTATTGTGAAGAAAATATCAGTTACCTGGGCTGCTCCTGTAATCATATTTGGAATGAAGTCCTTATGGCCTGGAGCATCCATTAATATAATAACTTTGGTTGTGGTTTCAAACTTGGTCATACCAACATCCATGGTTACTCCCCTTAAACAAAACATAAAATGGTTAGAATGTACTATGTAAATAGTGCTATAGAGTAAATTAATAATAGTCTACATGACCATCTAAATTCTTAGGTAAAAATGGAAATTTTATTTATAGACCCTTATTTTTGAATAATTAAATTAGCAATCAGGGCTGGAATGTCTGGTATCATAGAAGTGCATTCATATGACTTTAACACAAAGTTGTGTTCACAGTAAGAGCTCAAAAAAAAGAGTTATGCCCTCTTACCTTATTTTTTTTGTAAGAAATGGTGTAAATTGTGAATAAAGAAAGATATATGGGGACAACTCTAAATGGGGGAAAAATACTGCACATGAGAAAAGATAAATGAAAAATTACCACTACCAAGAGATAATTTTCTTCATGTTCTATGCTTATGCTTCACTAGTTACAGAAATGAGCCTTTAAAACTTTCATTTGCAAGGCTGGTCAGTGTGTTACATATTTAGAAAACATGAGATATCAAAGCAGATGCTTAATTTTTAAGAAACGGAGAGACATGAACAGCAGACTGCTTTTTATCCTATTTAATTCTTCTTGGAGACCAACACAGTGCCTTTTTTTCAACTACAAAAATGTAGGTTGATTAGTAAAATGCTTGGAATTAGAAGTTTTTCAAACTTCACATTTGTTTGGATTTGGAATATTTGCATATACATAATGAGATATCTCAGGGATGGGACCCAAGTCTAACACAAAATTCATTTATGTTTCATATACACATTATACACATAGCCTCAAGGGAATCTTATGCAACATTTTCAGTCGTTTTGTGTGACCTGACATATGAGATCAGATGTAGAATGTTCCACTTGTGATGTCACGTCAGCACTCAAAAAGTTTCAGATTTTGGAGCATTTTGAATTTCAGATTTTCAGATTAGGGATGCTCAGCCCGTGTAAGAAAGCCTAAGGAAGGTCTACAGGGATACTAAGGCATTTAGGCCTCAGAAATTTAGACGGGGAAATCATGCAGGCAATAAATGAGGTTTGCCCCCAAATCATCTAAAATAATGAACAATAATACTCCCTTTTACTACCGAAAGAGTACAACAATTAGAATAACAAACTATAGGTTTGTCCTAGCAATAAAGTAACTGTGGGTATCCTTAGTCAAGACATTTGAGTTCAACCTGAAAGCATGGGCCATCCAAGTTTGATAAAGTGATGCTTAATTCTCTTTAATAATTCCCAATAATCTAAGGACCACGGGCACCTTCAGAATAATGGTGAACTAAGACTTATTCTGAGATCCTCTGTAGACTGACCTAAGTATACTCTGCTGACCCAGCTCTGATTTCGATTTGTAACCCTAAGGATATGAAATGTCACTGCAATCCAAAGGTTATGAAATTTACTTATTTCTGTTCTTCAGTATCTGAGAAGAACAGAGGATTTACAAATATTTAACATGGTAGGATAAGCAACATATTGCATTTTGTAAATGCTATTAAGGAACATAATAGTAGTGAGCTAAAACTCCCATTATATACCTGAAAGCATCTGCTATCTATGGAATGAAGACATATTCTAAAACTTATATCATGCTGAGCAATAAAGAACTAGAAGCAGCAAAAATATGAAAACCAATCAATAGATACATTATCAAAAAACCTAAAATGACTGACCATTGTAGGATTCAAATCGATTATTAGTTCACTTGCCAGCTCAACTAAGATACTAGGTAAATTCAAGTGAACCATTCTAACTTAAATTATACTGTTCTCAATGTCTTTACCTACTTATTAGATAACACAAAGAAAACTAAAAAGCTACATACTTTAATAATGTGCTTGTTAAACTGACAGATGAAAATTATTTAGGCTTCTAATACTGCATCATATACAATTCCATTGTTTTCCATAATTGGCAACTGTCCAGCTAATTTTTCTTACTAACATAGAAAACAGGTCTGTGATACTATATAGAATTAAAGATACCCACAAAGAAAGAGAAAACATTATGATACAAATTCCAGTTTACCAGAAGAGGTAAGGAATACTGTGACCTGCTTTACAGAGCATTACCTTATATATTATAATGGAGACTATCCAAGACTGCAAGAAAATACATATTAAAAAGGCATGAAAATCCAGATATATTCTCCAATAATCAGACTGAAGACATCAGGGAACACAGTTTAATCTTGTTAATTTAAGACTTTCACAGGACTTGGTTTATAAAGAGTCATTATTCTGACACAGTTGATATATCTGCCATGACATTATCAAGGTGTCCTTTGGCTCTCCCACCCTAACATGATATATACTGTTACTCTAAAAATACTTTAAAAGAAATACTATTCTTTGGCCAGAGTATATTAGTAGCTGCATATTCCTATTAGAATCTCCCCAAAATTAGCACTCAACACAGTAACAGAGACAGAGAAGTAACTGACTGCATTATAGCTACAGAATTACTTGTTTGCTGACTGTCTCATAAAAACAGAATATATAAAGTATAAAAATGAATTGTTTAGTAATTTGAATTTGCTGGTTAATAAGATTCTAGACAAGAGGTTTTACTACAGTTACATTTCCTTTGTAAACTGACATGAAATTAAAAGTCTTACTCATAATTTTAATTCAAAATCAAGACAATTTGACATATACTTAAGGAAGTGACAACTGAAACTTATCCCATAGAATAATTAGCTTACGATTTTTACTGTTTTTTTTTTCTGCATGGCTTTTGTTTTACTTTGTTTCTGACAAACATTCTTTTAATCTATTTCCATAAAATTCAGAAGAGTAAAAACAGTATGTAGATTACAGCAAAAAAATCAAAATATTTCCCTGATATTTAAAAGCTATTTCCTAAAAATAGTCTCTAAAGTATTTCATATGTTTCACAAATTCGAGACATATTACACACTTATTTTAGAAGACCCGTATGACTTCAAACTGAAAATTGTGAAATATAGTGACTACCTTTCCCTTTCTTCGCCAGTCTCATCCAAGACCCATGCATACGCAAACGAAGCTTTGCCAGCCTTTTTAGACTCCTGTTCATACTTATGCATAGTTCTTTTGTTTACATTACCCAGAAGATAAAGCATGTGGCCCATCAGAGTACTTTTCCCAGCGTCAACATGACCTAAAGAAAATTGATTCAGGATTAATACCAGGTACATTTCCAGACGTTCACACTGAGGTAATGCATAAATGTATAACTCAATATTTCATGTCAGTGGTTTACAGTAATAATACCAATATTTATCAAATGACAGTTAAAACATCTAAATAGAAAAAAAAAGCATGCCTCTTCACAGAGGGGGTAAGTTTCTCAGATTTTTGGAAATTAAAATTGTCAACAAGACATGCCAATTTCAAAACGTTCAAAAAATGAAAAATCTCACAACCAAGTGTAATGACTTCTTTGGTAACTTGGCATTCTCTCTCCCCAGGTGACTAGAAAGCATTATGAGGCTGTGCCTTCTCGCTTTCTGTCCATTCCACCTACAGAGAAACTCAGAATTTCCATGCGGCCACCAGACAGTGGGCAGGCTAAGGCATGGAGGCTGACTATCCAGAGGGACAAAGGGCATTACCAATGACCACTAAGTTGAGGAGCTGCTTCCCTCCTTGCCGCTTCTCCAGTTCCACCTTCACATCTATTTGCTGTCTCAGCTTGCCAGACTTTTTCACTGATGCTGGGGCTGAACTCTGCTCTTCTGATGCTTGAATTATGTGGGGTGGATTAGCAGATTTAGAAGCAGTCTCAAGAATATCAGAAGAAGCAATGCTGACATCTTCACTGGGCGGTCCCTTTTGAAATGTGTGGAAACTATGACCATTTTCTTCAGAAGTTACTCTACAGAAGGCAGATAGGAAAAAAGCATTTTAAAACAACTCGACCGATGTTCTATAATGTCAGAAGGGCAGAAAAACTGTTTCTTCATAATTCTTTATACTCCAGACCAAAAATAATCTCTGCTAAGTAGCTAGAGTCTGTTAAGGTGGAAATGATAAGTAGCTAGACTCAGACCACACAAATACAGATGTGGAAGATCCCAAGAGAAAAACAGTGTACCAAAAAATGAAGATAAGAAGAAAATATCTTGAAAAATAACTGAAATTCAAAATCTAAGCCCACAGCTTTGGCCATATAATCCATCCTATTAAAATCAATGGTATAAAGGGGATATTTTGTAAAATTGGCACCAAATGTATTACTGGAGTAGAATTAGTACTAAAATATAGTTTTACCCAACTCATCCTTCCAACATGATAAACTTATGATCCTTTTTACTATCTCCCTTAGGGGAGATATCTCTAAATGACTACAGTTCATAAACATTTTTGACAGTGGCGCTTTAATTCATTAATTCAACAAACAATTGATTTTCTAAAAACTACAACATATACTAGGGACTGATGTTGAAAAGAAAATGACATAGAAATTAAAAAGCTAACTACCACTCCCAAAAGATTACAATCTAGTGAGGAACTCAGATATGTTAAGGAGAAACAAGACTATCCAGTTTAACTTAATCTTACCTTGAAAGAATATAAAATCCTTAGAATAATAAATTGTGTATTCTATGTATTTCCTCTCTCTCCCTCAAGGAAAAATCCCATAATAGAATTAAATAGCACTCAAGAATAAGGACAAAAAAAGGCAATTATGATTCTGATAACCCAATCCTAATTCAGAAGGAAAAAAGACATGAAGATTTTTGAGACTGAATCAGAATTCTAAATTAACAGGCTAAAGTTACTCATGATAAAAATTAAATTTTTCATTCATCCAATCATTCAATTAATGTATACTGAAGGCCTACTATGTCTAAGAGAAGGATTCCTTTCCTTCACTGACTTTGAAATCTATAAAATCCAAAAAATTGAACTAGGTGATGATTAACACTCTTCCCAACCAAAACTCATGATTTGTCACTAATTTAGATAAAAGAATATTGTAAGGGAAAAAAATAAGTCTCCTGAGTTTGTGTTTCTTAAAAAATATAATAATTTTGGAAAACGGAGAAAAAAAGGAAAAAAAGTATATAAAAATCTATTGTTTATATTTGATAACAATGTTTCTTTATCAATTTGGCAGACAAAATACATATAATTTATAAGCAACAGCTTTATTGAACAATTGAAAATTCTGAAAAATTTTAGAACTTAAAAATTAATGGCTTCAAAGCACTCACTTCCCTTGTCTGTAAGAACTCCTGAAAGGATCTAGAGACTGTGATGAGAACAAACACGAGCTACCAAGATACAGTGATTTCCATTTTCACAAGATATTTGAAATTCCAGGTGTGTTTCGTATCATCTGTCTTTGCCACAATGATCCAATTTATTCAATATGAAAATTCAAAAGAGTTTAAAAATATTTTAGTCATTAAGAAATTTAATTAATGAGCCATGATTTGCTGACTCACTCTGAAGTCTGGTTACCTGTGCCACCTAGTGGTATAAGAATTCCCTATCGGACAGTGCTAAGTTTCACTAAATCAGATTTTATGTTAAAGTAGCCATAAAATATTTATGTGAGAAAACTGACAGTGAGGTAGGATAAGTAATACACATATATTAGGCCAGAGTCAAGCCTAATTTCTCATTTTGTCTCTTTGTACTATGTTATTCTGAGGATATATGATACTTCAATGCTAATGACACATTATGCAAAATTGAAAGTCTCTTTCTTACAGACTAATAGGAGACAATACTGATTTCAAAACATGGGGGTGGGGGTGGACATGGGGGCGGGGGTGAGGGAGATACTCAAAGTCTTACCCAGGCACTTCAAATCCCATAGTTTGCTTCTTTCCAGATACAGTCATTTTAGCAACTTTCGGCACAATTTCAGATTCACTTCTCGATGACTGGGAATCTACTGGTTTTCCTAATTAAGGAGTAAAATATAAAAGGCCAATTAATTTCTTTAGTAATATACAGAAATCTATTACATATTATTTTAAATTATAGATTATAATTTTCACAGAATTCATGTCTTTATAAACATACTATCTTTTCCTAAAAAAATTTAGTGAGATATTAACGCTGAAAGAAATTCTGTCACTTTAATCTAGGAAATCCCCTATTGACAGGACTCTCCTATGCTTAACCTCCACCAAATCTCTTCCTAATTTTGTACTGACTGTTAAGTTTCAGTATGAAGAGGTCACAAGGTAGTTTCTACACTGAACCTTGTTCTGACATTATACCTAGACCCTATATCTCCCTTTCCTACCACGCCCTTTCACAATACTAAAATTGTTTGGTCAGTTAGCAGATGGCTAAACTATTTTTAATCCTGTGAGATTTATGAACTGATGAACAAGTTGAGAGTCTGCTGAATTACACTGGAATATTTTATATATTTTATTTGCACAAAACACTAGACTTACTAAAATACTGATATCTACAAAGAACCTGGGGAAAGAGGTTAATGTAGAAAAAGTAAATTAAGAACATGGAGGAATTCACCAGGCATGGTGACAAGTGCCTATAGTCCCAGCTACTTGAGAGGCTAAGGTGGAAGGTGGTTTGAGCCCAGGAGTTTAAGGTTGTAGTGAGCTACAATCACACCACTGCACTCCAGCCTGGGTGACAAAGCAAGACGCCATCCCTTAAAAAAAAACAAGGAGGAGAATAAATTATGAGCTAGATCAAAGATTTTTTTTTTTTTGCATTTGATCCCTACATAATTCATTCAACTTTAAAAAAATTATCTTAATAATTTTCAGAAAGAATGTCATCAGGATTGGATCCATATAAAACTATGGAAACTACATGAGCTACATTGGTAAATACATATACAGAAACCACAAACAATATAAGAAAAGATAAGTTAACGTATAAAAATCATTTAAAATATTTGTTATTTGCCTACTATGTACCAGGCACTATGCTGGGAATGTGATGGTGAAGAACAGACATAACACTTGCTCTAAGAGAGGTTACATTCTAGTGGGGAAAACATACTAAATGATTTTTTTTTAAGTACAATTAAATCTGTTATTAGTGTTATAAAGAATCCATATATGGTGCCGTAAGATTTGATGATAGGGCAAATGACTTACAGAGCTTCTCTAGGAAAGTGAGAAATGGAGCTATGATGGGGAAAATGAATAGAAATTATAATAACTAGCACAGAAAGGAACATTCCAAGCAGAAAGAGAAGCTTATATAATGGCCCTTTTGTAGGAGGAAGCACAGTTCTTCAGAGGGAATGAGAGCAGAAGGGGGGCTACATGAAGCTAGAGAGATGGGCAGGGCCAGCCAGTGCAGGACCTTTAGGCCATACCAAAGATCCCAATGCTTATTCTAACAAAGACGGAAGTTACCAAAATGAGATAAGCAAAAGTGACAGGAAGGGGGAAGAGAGAAGAGAGGACGAAGTAAAGGGACATCTGAAAATAAACAGTTTAGGGATGGGAGAATTTTGAGATTGAGACATATTAGGAATTTGGACCTAATAGCTGAGATTTCCAAATGACAATGAACATCAAATAGGCAGTTGAACATGTTGGTCAACCTCAAAGGAGAGGTCTGAGCTGCATCAGCACATAATCAGTAATTGAACACATAGACACAAGCAAGAGCACCAAGGGAGAGAGCACACAGTAAGAAAAGAAGTGGTCCTAGGAAGCCTTGAAAGAACTCTAGCATTTAATGCCAAGATAGCGGACAATATGCCTACAAAAAGGTGAAGGAGAGCCAGGGAGGGTGTTATCAAGGAAGCTAAGGGAAGAGAGTATTTGATGGAATTGGTATCACCAGGATCTGGGGCTCTGCGCCAGTCAACTGAATGAAGACCAAAAACATTCACTGGTGACATGATCACTTTTGATAAAAGTCATTGGTAGAGTTAGCAAGAGCATCTGAAAATAAGTGAGAAAAGTAAAAGCCAAACTAGGTTAAAAAATATAAGGTGAGAAAATGAAGGCATGTTCACTACTTCTCATCTATAATTTCAAAATCCAAAAGCATTGAAATATTAAAGTTTTGGGTTTTGTTATTTTAATAACTCACTTGGAAGCAAAATCTGACATGGATGACATAAGGCTATTTATCTATAGCACTTATTGATCCTACTTAAAGTGACAAGCCACACACCTCAGGGCAGAAAGAGCAATGTGTCTGATTACAGGGAACTGCTCCACAATTCACTGGAGCTATTATACTACAGATAGTATGTACATGTTAATGTTTTTCTAAACACAAAATATTCCAAATTCTGAATCTAATCTGACCCCAAGGGCTTTAGGGATTGCATATGTATGAAAATGATTCTTTTAAAAGTTTGTCTGGAAAGGGAATAATATGGCAGAATAGCAGTAGAAGGGGGATATGGGATCAAGCTGATGGAAAAGATTAAATGGAGGAGGTTTAGTTGAATGTATTACGAAGATATAAGATCATCAATATTTTAGAGTTTCTGAGAAGGTAGAATGAGATGGAATCCAAAGTACAGGTAGAAACTAAACTGAGACAGAAGAAATACTCTTTCATTGCAATAGAAGGCAGGTTTGCATGTTTAGGAACTGGAAAATGAAAATTCCTAATAGATGACTTCTCTTTTCTCCATAATACAGCACCTAGTTATGCTCTGGGATCACCCAAGGAAAGTAAAAAGATTGGTGAAGTAAATAAGGTTTTCAATAACTGCTGTGCAAAAAGAGAGTAAGTTGAACATTTCAAAAATTAGAGGAATTGCTAGACAGTATTGAGGTCCCAATTAAGATCTGTGATAATTAATTTATAGTGGAATTGATCTGCCTTTGTGTGACTTTCTCTAGCAATGTTCAGCCATTCACGAAAAGGCAGAGAGAAAACATCAACTGCTACCTTAAGAGTTAAGGATGTATTACACAGGTATAAGAAGAAATGATATGGCATTGAAATTACAAGTAATGAAATCTAAGCTGATTTTAAAAAATAAATAAAATGACAAAGGAAGAGTCCTGATGCACTAGGAGAAAGTAGAAGGTTCTGTAAGTAAAGAAAGAGAAGAAACCTTTAAATTCCTGATGAGAGGTGAAGCTTGCTGGAAATAAGGTAGTCAAAGAACTGAAAAGCCAGTGTCAGACTTGGTGTTTTCCCACACACATGGATCAATGAGCTGTGATCATGAAGAGCTTAGGGGAGAAGAAACAGCCAGCTGCCAAAGTCTCCGATGAGTAAGGAGAAGTGACCGTGAGGCTGTTCACTAGATGACAGCAGCAAGGACTAACAGAAGGCTGGCTCCGCTAAAGAAAACAACTTCAAAAGAATAGAAATCAAGGGGGAAATGGATGAAAGAATAATGATGGGAAGAAGAAAATCAAGGGGGAAATGGATGAAAGAATAATGATGAGAAGAAGGAAAGAAAACAAAGTTATCTTCCAGAGCCTGAGGTTTAAGCAGCTATAAATGAAGCAAAGCAAGAAGTAGGGGAAAAAAGCACTAGGAAAAGAGATTGAGAATTACAGAAGGATTGGCTTTGCATGAAAAAGCAGTTCCTGGAGTTACAGCAAAAGCAGAGAGGAGATAAGGAAGGAAGATATTTAAGAACATTATGAAGATGACGATGATAGGGTGTGGGTATGGGCGTGCGTGTGTGCATGCGTGTGCATGCGTGTGTGTGTGAGAGAGAGAGAGAGAGAGAGAGTGTGTGTGTGTGTGTGTGTGTGTTTGAGAGAGAGAGAGAGGGGGGAAGGGGAAGATACCCTGACTGATTAAAACAAGGAAAAGTGGCATGGGGGATTCTGGCCTCTGTCATAAGAAGAAAAGAAGAGGGGGAAAAAAAAACATAGAGCACGAAAATGTCTCAATCCAGCCTTTACCACACTAATTCCAACTTGCCACTACGGCAAGTTGAACTACAGTTCATCTTAATCTTCCAACCATTTTGCACATAAAAAATTTATTGTCCCACTTAACACATTTATACATTGAAATACTGATATTTTGACTTTTAAAAAAGTAGGTGGGTCATACAATGGCATAACGGGTCCCTAAGCCACAAAAAATCACAATGTGATCCTGTAATATTTCTGGGGATGCAATAAATTTCATATTACTTTTCTCTTTTGTGATGTTTTTCTATAGAACATCAAACTTGTGATGTAACATTTTAAAAATGTGGTTATTTAAGTGAAAGTAGGGGAGGGGGAAGTCTGATATGGATTTGAATACCTCCCCATTAAAGCAGTGGTTCTTAAATTTTTACTTTCAGGCAGGTACCCCTTTTAGAAACTAGTAAAAACTATGGAGCATTCTTCATCAAAAAATATACCATACATATAAAATTTTGCATGCTATTTCAACTAGATCAATAAGTCCAACTCTAGAACCCTTCCTTTGAGAGATAACCATTGGCTAAGGCTGTTTTGGAAATACATTAATTTAAATTAATGATGTTATCGACAGTCTAGGACAAACATGTACATCTAGTAAATTATCCACTGAGCTGTTCTTAACAGCAAGGTGATATACTTCCACTTACCCAATCACATTACAAAGTCCCCCTCATGACTAGCACCATTCTGGAAGGCAGGCAAACTCTACTGACATAGGTCAGAAAGGAACTCATAACTAATATAACCAGTCACAGATCAATAAGAGATACATATATATAATTATTTAAATCCATCATATTTTTGAAAATGTAAAATGTTTACTATGTTCTCCCATCTCCCCCAAACAACTGGAAATTCATTCACCGTTTAACAATCCCAAGAAATTGAACACTAAATTTTCAGGAAGTCCCAAAATATGACAGTAAGAAATGAGTACTGGATGAAAAAGAAGGAAGCTTCCATTCTGGTCCCTGCCCTACCACTAATTAGCTGTTACCTTATGGCTTAAGCAGTTCATCTAAATTCACTAGCTTCAGTTTCCACTAAACTTTTCTATGAAGTACATAAAATTTCCACTTCACATAGTGAAGTGAATTAAAACACCATGATGTCCTTTAAATCAACTAGCCCACTATGAGATAAAAGTAAAATGCACTATTCCAAAGAAAGATTATCAACGTCCTCCCCCAAGCCTCACAAGACCCACCCACCAAATCATGGTCACCCAAAAGATATGCATTCTGAAAACTCATATATTCATGATTAGTGTCCAGTCTCTAGAATAGAGAAGAACTGATCATCTGTTAGGTATATTCAGATAGAAATAATAGCTACACAGCTGAAGGGCTACTCAACTGATCAAATCTAATCTCATTTTATAGACAAAGAAACAAAGGACAAATAAGTGACTTCACCTTAGTGGCAGAGCTTGCACTTAAACCAAATTACCTTGCAGGGTGTCCAGTTGAACTCTCTCATACCCCAGCTATCTCTGCAGCAAAGCATAATTAGAAACTGTGTCCTCTGTCACTAGTATTTACCCCTTGAGAAGCTGCTTTCCCCAGGGATCTCCTGGTTCCTTCCTGGGGCTAAGATCTAAATAGAGTCTAGGTTTTCTCTTGGACATGAAATGATCTAGGTCTCTTGTCCTGAAGATTTTTTTTTTCTATGTATATTCATTTGTGAAGGATGCAAAGCCAGATCTCTCTCACATCACACAACTGATACACACAACTTTTTGTATCAGTTCTGATACAAAACCCTCAGCTTGCATATCCCCAAGTTACGCTCTTCTGATTCATTCCTTTGGTCTTTAAGCACACTCACTAACAGAATACTCGCTGTCAGGGGGCAGGAAGTGCCTTATACACATTCACACAGTCCACAGCACATGACACAGTGCTCTGCCCATAATAAGCCACCAATAAAATACAGTTTAATGATTAATCCCTAGGAGTTTAAATTGTGAAACTACAAGGTGACCTCTATTGTCTTTACAAGTTATCTTAGACAGCAATAACCTCCTCAGTTTACTCTCTTTACTCACTCCTTGCATTTAATACCAGCTACCTCCGAAAGTTGAGATATAAATTCTAGAAAGTCAACTTGGCATTCTCATATGCTCTTCAGCCAGGTGCTTTACATGGTCTTTTACCTTTACACAACCACTCAGAATAGGTATAATTACTTCTACATTTCTTTAGAAAAACTGTGGTTCAGACAGGCTGATCTGCCAGAGGCCATACAACTGTGGCCTGTGACATAGTTAAATTTAAAAAAAAAAAAAAAGATATGAATTACATGGTACTATTATCAAAAAGTGTGTTCTACACTATTCTGAGAGACAAGTCATAGAAGGTGTTGAGCTGAGCTGTAGAGCTAATAAGCAAGAGAAATTCAAAATATGTATCTGCGTAATTGTGGAAGGCTTAACAAATGAAATGAAATTTGACTTGACTGAAACGTAATAAAGAGGAGGCAAAAATAATATCAGAAAAGGCATACACAGGGGTCAGTGGGGCAAAAATTCTAAATGTGGGCACTCACCAATAAACTTTTAAAGACTATATAATTGGAAGTTTTGAAAAACAGCTTAAAAAAAAAAGATCTTTTGTAGATTTATGTTCATGGACTCCTTTTCTCATTTAATAAGTAGAAAGTAAAACAGAAGCAGTATTAAATATTCTTAGGAAGGATAATTAGTAAAACTGTCTAGAAATGAGGAAGGCAAAATTAAGATAATGGAAGAGAAAAACCATAGAAATTTGTATGTGATGATGATTTCTCCATAAAATATGCTGCTGTGTCTCATCATTCTAGAATTTCTTACTTTTTCCAAGCCATTAATTAGGCATTCCCTAAGCTTTGGCTCTAGGATCCTATTTACATTCTACAGATATCATCTATACGCAAGGACAACCAATCCTAATAGTCCACTATGGCTGGAATTCGAAGGCTCGGTTCTTCAGACAATTCATAGAATTTGAGCCTTGACCTAGTCATCCGATATTTCAGAGACTGAGCTTACCCCATCCTAAAAATGTACCACCTACCTCACAATGATATAATACATATTACATACATAAACGCATTTAAGAAATTCTCAGACAAAATTTAAAACGCAGACCTTCATTCTATAAAATTATTTTGTTTCTATAATATCCCTGGAAGAAAACTCTTAAATGGCCGGAGTTTGTTATCAGTACATGTTTACTGATATGTTTTGGGTTTACTGGACATTTCTGCACCCATTAATCTCTTTCAGATTTTTTTTTTTTTTTTTTTTGAGCTGGAGTCTCAATTTGTCACTCAGGCTAGAGTGCAATGGCACGATCTCGGCTCACTATGACTCTCCGCCTCTTAAGTTCAAGAGATTCTCCTACCTCAGCCCCCTTAGTAGCAGGGATTACAGGTGTGCACCACCACACCTGGCTCATTTTTGTATTTTTAGTAGAGACGGGGTTTCACCATGTTGGTCAGGCTGGTCTCAAACTCCTGACCTCATGATCCACCTAACTCAGCCTCCCAAAGTGCTGGAATTACAGGTGTGAGCCACCATGCCTGGCCACCACTTTTAGTTTTAGAATGATTTTAGGTGATAATAGGATCAAGAAGTACAATAAATACGTATCTAGTCATAGATAAATAGTATCACAAAGTACCTTACCTTGGCTTGAACCCCATGTTATTTATTTGCTTAAGTGTCATGCAAATAAGTGTCAAGGGTACAAAACAAATTTAAAATGTTCTGGTAGAACAAATCCAATGGGACTATTTGAGGGGAGGAAATGCCAAGCTGATGCTGAAGGTCATCTGGAAGAGTAAATGTGAAAGAATGACCAATAAAATAAACTAAGAATAATGATGGGGAAGTGAACTACCAGATTATCAAGATACAGATATCTAATTCAACGAATTAGAATAGAGCATCTGCAAATAATCCGATTAGCAGAAATATATTTACATGAATGTTATATATAGGAATTAACAGGAATTAAGTATATGGAAACATACATAGAAATTTATATATGTAGTTATAAATAGAAATTCAGTATATGTAGAAGTGTTTCAAATCAATTGGAAAGGATGAGTTATTCAACACATTATACTGGGAACACTGGCAATTCATTTGGAGAAAAAGCTCTCTCATATATATAATATATCATATGTAAATTCCTTATTGATTAATAATATGAACATAAAGCAAGAGAAAAACAAAAAAATATGTATAATTACTTCAGGTAAGACAGATGTACAAATTTGTTACAAAAATTTCTGCCTGACCAGGCGTGGTGGCTCATGGCTACAATCCTAGCAGTCTGGAAGGCCAAGGTGGGAGGATAACTTAAGGCTAGGAGTTTAAAACCAGTCTGTGCAAAAAGCAAGACCCTGTCTCCACACACAAAAAAGTTTTAATTAGCTGTGTGTTGTGGCATGCACCTGTAGTCCTAGCTACTCAAGAGGCTGACATGGGAGGATCGATTGAGCCCAGGAATTTGAGGCTGCTGTGAGCTATGATTGTGCCAATGAACTCTAGCCTGAACAACAGAGCAAGACATTGTATCTTTAAAAAAGGTTCTCCCTGATTAAAGATACTACAAGTAAGCATAAAATATGTGGGGTAAATATATATGAGGGGTTAGTAAATATATACAATAAAGAGTTCCTGGCTGGGCACGGTGGCTCACACCTGTAATCCCAGCATTTTGGAAGGCCAAGGCAGGTGGATCACCTGAGGTCAGGAGTTCAAGACCAGTCTGGCCAACATTGTAAAACGCCGTCTCTAATAAAAAATACAGAAATTAGCCAGTCATGGTGGCATGCACCTGTAATCCCAGCTACTTCAGAGGCTGAGGCAAGAGAATCGCTTGAACCCAGGAGGAGGAGGTTGCAGCAAGCCGAGATCAAGAGATTGCACTCCAGCCTGGGCGACAAGTGCGAAACACAGTCTCAAAAAAAAAAAAAAAATTTCCTACAAGCTAGTGAGAATAAACTCTTCAGAAAAAGAAAGTGAGCAATAAATGGATAGGTCAATAAACACAAGTCAAAGGTGTGGCAGAGGAAAGGGAAAAACAAACATTGCTATGTACACCATACTTCTGAGAATATGGTCTACAGAAACATTAACACTAACATGCAACAATATATGAATGAGATTGTTCACTGTAGTAACCCAGGTAATGACAAAAAATTGTAGATGTATATAAGGGAATGGCTATGATATATCTAAACAATGGAATAGTATGCTACACATATAGAAGACCTACATGTGTGAAAAGATAACTATGACACATAAAGTAGAAAAAAAAATTGCAATATAATATAGCAATGGTCCTATAACACTATGTGATTGGCATTAAAAAGTGCACAACTTTTTAAAGTGATTACTTCTAGGGAGTGATAGTAGGAAAGAGAGGAGTTGACTTTTCAACTCAAACTTTATATACTTCTATGCTACAATGACTGTATATTATTATTATAATAAGAATGGCTCATGCCTCTAGTGACTGATATGGTGTCTCTGCTTTCTATCTCTAGCTTCTCAAACTATGTTCTACTTCTGTTCACTAGGGTTTTCATCATCTCACCTGCTAAAATACACTCTGTAGCTCTGTACAGAAAAATCTACTTGTACATTCAGTCTTTTGCAACATGGCTCCAATTTACCCTTAAGATCCATCTCTTCCTTCCAACTCCCATAAACAGACTGAGAACCCCTGACATAAACACTTTTGTTTTCTCACATGCATGGCCATGGCTAATCTATTTCCATGTTTCATGCAAAAGCCACTACTCTCATGAAAATTGTATTTTAATTTTATTGCACTAAGATTTGTGATTATAAATAGAAGGAAGTCATAGCTTCTTGGTCGTGCATGAATCACAGAGACCAACTTCACCAATGTATGTTCAAAGACTCTTAGACTCATTCCACAAAGATTTTTGAAAGCCTCTGAGGTAATTACCAACAGAATTAAGTACTTATAAGGTTACATGCATATTTTTCATGCTATCACAGGAGAATTCCAACAACCATTCCACACCAAATGCCTCCAATTCACCAGCCAGTTAGGTTAGTAGATAAGACATGGACTCTGCTGCAATACAACCTGAGTCTGAAGCCAGGTCTTGCCACTGCATGATCTCAAGTGAATCATTCAACTTTTCTCTATGCCTAGTTTCCTCATCCATAAAATAATAGTATCTGCTTAACAGGGATGGTAGGAGAATTGAGAATTAAATGAGCTAATACGTATAAAGTACTTAGAGAAATGACTGGCACATGTGAAATACCTCATCACACAACTAACAGAAAGCACACAGTCTGTGGGTCTCTGATAATCACCAAAATATCAACTTCTTTTTCTCATGTGATACTAGGAAACTTATAGACAAATTACTCTCTGGCTATCACATATTCATTCATGATGAGAAGGTGAGAAATGCCAACTGTGTGATACTGTGGTAGGTACTGAAATAAACAGATCCAAGAACATGGTGAGATATAAGGTTAGAAAAGCAGGTACCTCATTTAGGATCATGTGTAACATTTAAGGCACTTGATCTTGAGATATAAGAGCCACTGAAGGAATAAGCACTGGAGGTACAAATCATACCTTTAAAACTTACTCTGACCCCAGAATGGAAAATGGATTGTGAAGGCAAGACACTGAAAGGAAAGCAGTTAGAAGACTGTTGGACAAATACATGTAAGAAATTCTATTAATTGATCTAAGATAAGACCAATGGAGATAGAGGAAGGAATATTTAAAAGATATTACAGTCAGTCCTTTATATCCTCAGGTTCTACACCAATGGATTCAACCAAACAAAAGATTGAAAATATTTGAAAAAAATTTAAAAGTACAGTATTTAACTATTATTTATATAGTATTTTGTATCTGTTACTTATAATCGAGATTCCTTTTCATGAAATGGTAATAAAAAAAGTAATCTAGAGATGATTTAAAAGTATACAGGAAGACACGCATAGAATATATGCAAATACAATGACATTTTATATCGGGGATTTAAGCATCCGCAGATGCTTCCTGGGGAGGTGCCAGAGCCGATACCCAAGGACATGAATGTCAAGTGTACAAGGTAAAATCATGAATCCTTGATATTTGAATAGAAGAGATGAGAGAAAGGACGGTCCTCAGATTTTCTGCCAAGAAAGAAAGGATAGACGGTGATGCTATAAACAAACAGGAAATACCTTCCAGGAAACTAAGAGAAGTTGCTGGTCAGAATCTTGTTTCTCTTGTCCCTTTCATTCAGTACAAAATTACAACAGTCCATAGAGGAACTCTGCTTCCTCTTCCTAAGTAGACAGAAACTGTCAGCAAAAATTTTATTTTATTAAAGACTGCCCAGATATGATCTTGGATCTTTAGAGTTTTTCAGGTTAAATGATAGCATGTTCTTGGCACTGAAGACACAAAGATGAGTGACAGACTCTGTGTTCTGAGAGCTTTCATTCTAACAGATGTGATGAACAGCAAGATAGAGATGATGAAAAGAAAAAAGAGACAGAGAAATTAAGATAAGTTTCTAGGTGACCACAAGCACTGTGACTGCAGCTTAACAAGTACTACAGCACCGGAAATGAGTAAGCGGGAACAGGCATGAGAGTCAATAATAGAACATGGAGATTAATTAAATCTTAGGAAGGTAAAACATAGAAACCTAAATGACTACTGTGACCCTAACTTAGGCACTGTTCATGAATATAGACACGGTTGGTCAGAGATTCCTTCAAGACATACAGGTAGAGGCCAGGTGCAGTGGCTCACGCCTGTAATCACCCTACTTTGGGAGACTGAAGTAGGCAGACCACCTGAGCCCAGGAGTTCAAGACCAGCCTGGGCTACATGGAGAACTGTCTCCACAAAACAACACAAAAAAATTAGCTGGGTGTAGTCGTCTATGCCTGTAGTCCCAGGTATTCAGAAGGCTGAGGAAGAAGGATAGCTTGAGCCCAGGAGGTGAAGGTTGCAGTGAGCCAAGATCATGCCACTGAACTCCAGCCTGGGCAACACAGCAAGACCGTCTCAAATAAACAAACAAACAAACAACAGCCCAGACATACAGATAGAAATCCACAGAAAACTGCTGGATAATCAGGTTTACAGAAATCTTGAACAACATTAAAACACATGAAGCAATTCAAGACCTAGAGAGCTTACAGAAAAGAATGAGAAGGCAACCAATGAAGGAACTCTAATATTCAATAGAGAGGGAGGTTGAAAACAAGTATTTACCTTCCTGATAGAATCCTTACCTAGAATTGAGAATCACATATCATACAATTTGAGAGCCATATTTTAGAGGTCATTTGGTCCTGTCCATCATTTTACAAACGAAAATTTAAGTGAGTTTCCAAAGTTCACATGGCTGATTAGTAGAGTTTTTACTCTGGTGTTCTCCAGGTTGCTTCCAAGGCACCCTCCCCTTTCCACTCCCTGTCCTCTGAATCTTCTCAGGACCTCATGGAAGTGGTGCTCCCAAGGTAACTGAAGCAGAATGATTTTCAAGTTGAATGTACACAAAAACTGCCAACATACACACACACACACACACACATTTATTATTTATTTTGAGGGTGGGGACAGAGTCTCGCTCTGTCACCCAGGCTGGAGTGCAGTGGTGCTATCTTGGCTCACTGCAACCTCTACCTCCAGGGTTCAAGCAATTCTCCTGCCTCAGCCTCCCAAGTAGCTGGGACTACAGTTGCACACTACCAGGCCCAACTAATTTTTTGTATTTTAGTATTTGCTCAGGCTGGTTTTGAACTGCTGAGTTCAGGCAATCCACCTGCCTTCGCCTCCCACAGTGTTAGGATTACAGGCATAATCCACCGCACCTGGCATTTTTTTTTTTCTTTCTGAAACTGAGTCTTGCTCTGTTGCCCAGGCTGGAGTACAGTGGCACAATCTCAGCTCACTGCAACCTCCACCTCCTGGGTTCAAGCAATTCTCCTGCCTCAGCCTCCTGAGTAGCTGGGATTACAGGTGCCTGCCACCATGCTCAGCTGATTTTTGTATGTTTAGTAGCGATGGAGTTTCGCCATGTTGGCCAGGCTGGTCTCAAACTCCTGACCTCAGGTGATCTGCCCACCTTGGCCTCCAAAAGTGCTGGGATTACAGGCCTCAGTGACCATACTCAGCCCCTCTAAAAATATTAATGTTTTGTCCAAATCACAATTTTGTGAGTTTAAGTAAGGTTAACCATCATTAACATCTACTCAGATACTTCTGAATAAGAGTTAATGTTAAAACCAATTATTCTGATTAGGTTTAATGTTTGCATTTCAGAATGTCCTAATATACATAGTTAAAGCCTAGTAGTTAGATCATTTTCTGCTTAACAGAGAGAAAGTTTCTATTTAATACAATTTTAACTTCCAATGGAAAACCAGAAGGCTAGGCTATTCTTCCTTTAATAATGAACACTTGGATACTGTCCTCTTAACATTCTGTGAATGCCGATTTTGGGAGGTGAGAAAGGTATATTTAGGCTCTAAAACATACATCACAACATAATGCCATCAACTTTAGGTCACACATGATAATCTCAAATTGCTAAAAGTAATAGCTACAGACCAAAATGATATAATTTGCATATCAAGCCTTTATTGCATATTCTTGTGTAGCATATACTGTTTTCTGTCTGTACTGAAAAATATATAGTGCCTTACCTCTTCAAATAAACTAAGAGCTCCACAAGTTTACTTTTTGATATATTTTACAACACCCAGTCCAGCGCCTGGTACATACTAGGCACTCAAATATTTAATACAATTCTTTATTTTATGTATTAAAAAAAGGAACACACTCTCTAACCCAATGATTCTCAGCTTGGGAGGAACAGGTAGATCAAACTAACAGGGATATCCTTGCTCCTCCCCCTTTTAAAAAGCACTGTCAGTAGGAGACACCGATACTGACACGTGTTCTCTCATGTGTCTTGGAACAGAAAAAAAAAAGTTTTAGAACTATTTATCTGGTATAAAACTAATTTTATAGATAAAGAAGTCAGGTTCACGTATATGAAACAATTTACCCGTTTAACATTATTTACAATTATAACCACCTATCTGTCTAGTGTTGACTGGTTTCAGGTTCCTAACCAAAAAGATGTTTGAAGACCTGCCTCAAATCAGAAAACTAGATGACCTTTTAGGGTTTACATCCTTATAATCCTAATCACTGCCCCATACAGATAGACATTATTTCTAATTGACATCAAATGCAAGATGTCTAAACACTTTAATTCTATCATCGACATAAAAGAGGATACTAGTAAATAAAAACTGTTGCCTAGGGATAATGTTAAATGCAATCCAAGTCATCAAGTTGGGTTTCTTTCTTCACATAAAATCCTCAACTGAACGTGAGAAATATTACAAGGGACAATTTTTAAAAGTAAACTTGTGGCATTAAATAATTTCAATTTTAATTAGTATCTATAAAGATGTGAAAACACTAATGTAGAACACTAGTTTTTGTTTTAAATTAAAAATGCCTTTATAACTTTTAATCAATATTTTGAAAGTATTCTGAATCAAACTGAGATCTAAAAATTTACTCCACATTTAAAAATATAAAGAAAAGGAGGAAAATACAGGATACAGAAATGTATGTACAATATAACCTTAACAAAAAGAATAGAAATATAGTTCTATAAAGAAAAGGAGGAAAATACAGGATACAGAAATGTATGTACAATATAACCTTAACAAAAAAAATAGAAATATAGTTCTATTCAGTTTTTTTATAGAAAAAAATTGAAAGAAAATAAGGCAAAACATAAATTATGCTCTCTCTGGATGAGAAAATCATGAGTGACTTTTCCCTTTTTATCATATTAATATATTACTTTGATATTGTGAAAAGGTGATTTGAAAGATTTCAAAATGGGGAATTTTTAAATATGTATACGGTTTAGAAACAGTCAAAACAAATTCACAACAGACTTTTAACGTGAGACAAATTCACAATTTAAAAGTCATTCAGATCAAAATGCTTAGTGAAAAAAAAACATTTAAAGTTATTTTTTTAAAAAGGAGGAGGGAGGGTTTCCAGGTAAGTACACCTTTTTGTGTAAAAAATATCAATTGATATTTTTCCTATAAATGTTTCAATATGCCAGAACATACAGATATACATATACACACACGAAAATTAAGATTTTCAAAATTTCAAAGAAATCAGTGTTAAATTTCCAATGAAAAAAAAACTACTTAAAATATGAAATCATTTCACTGAATCTGAATAAACATTTAAATTCTAGTTAGCAGATGTACATTCAGAAAGTACACCACCTGGGTTATGGAGAATAAACCACTTCCTTCAACAGCACTGCTGCATTGACTGTGATTTATTTGTTATGAATTGTTTTCTTGCTTTAAAGCAGCTTTATAGCCTAACTTGCCTCATCAAATCCATTATAAAGCATCCATCTCCTATCACACTAGAAGAAAAAAGCCTAAAAGATTCACTGAGATCAGATTTCAATTTTATGTAAATATCACTGAACCAGCAATTTTTAAAAACTAACATTTAAATGAACAAATTAACCTACATATTAGATTGGATTATATACCTTGAGGAAGCATATAAAAAGTTTATAATCTAATACATGCAATAAATTTAAATTATCATATTATGACCATTCTATAGTACTAAAAATTCTTGTTACTAATAATTTTCCTTTAAAACGGAGAATTATTTAAATTTTATTTGTAAATATTACTGTGACTCAAAATTTTGATGGACTAGTAATAGGACAGCCTACAAAACAAAGCCTTTTTACTTTACAGAATGAAACAATATATATCCTTGAAAAAAAGAAAAAGAAAAACTTATACTAAACAAATACACTGGTGTTTTTTACCATTCTTCCCTAAGCCTTTTCTTTCATTTATCCCAAACTCTCTCTTAGAGATCTGATTTATATCCCCATCCCTGGAACTCTCTACCCTTGAGTCTCTCCCTAATAAATCACATTAATTCTTCTGTCCTAAGCTTAGGCATATTATTTACAAGCAAAGCTAAGAATTTATATTTGAGAAATACCTCCTCAACAATGCAGAATAATCTAAAGTGAATGAGTACCAACCATGCACCAAGAAATGCTATGACTTAATATATGCCATAACAGCTCATTTAGCATTGCAACCACCAGAAAAAAGAAGAATTGTAACCCTACTTTTGCAAATGAGGAAACTGTAGCATAGTGTTAAGTAATTTGCTAAAGGCCACACAGCTAGTAGCTGGTTCAGCTGAAATCTAAATCCAAGCAGTCTAACACAAGAACCAGTGCTCTTCTAAATTACTGTGGAAACTAGCAGTGAGAATAAACTCTGGTCATAAAATCAGAAAAACAGTGATCATTTGGAAACAAGAAAAAGTTCAGGAGAAATAAAAGTTTAATAGTATGCATGAGCTGAAATAAAGAAAAAAGGCTTATGAGGACCTTACTGAAAACTTCAAGGGTTCTAGAGTCAGAGATGATAAATGAAAATTAAACTGTATTAATCAAATTTAAAAAGCATCAAAATTTATTAATATTCTGTATATTTAGGTGCCGCACACTGTTTTTAGTGACAATGAAATACACATACATAGGCCTTCATAGATTCAGTGTAATCCTTATTTCAACCTAGTCTTCAACGTCTTTACTAATTTCACCTTTGGGACTTTCAGAAACATAACCTTAATTAGAGACAGGGAGAGGTTACTCCACTTGAGTAATCCTAAAAACAATTTAAGTTTTAAAAAAGATATACAACAAGGTCATTGTTTATCTCCAGATATAATACATTATTTCCAAATACCCTTTTGAATTCTTATGTGTGAGCAAGATGGCTTAAGAAGACTTGGTAATGGCACCAATATCCAGAAATAATTACATAGTAACAAATGCAATGAATTTTAAAAAAATTAAAAAAGGAAAAGAAAAGAAAATTGATATTGTTTAGGACTACTATTCTAGCATGACAGTGTATTATGGGGGAAAAAAGGAAAATGAAAAATATAGTATGCCTTTTATTTACAAAAGCACAATCAAAAATCCCTCTATGTATGTGTCTATTTTTAGAAATGATTATGTGAAAGAATACACATCAGATTGTTAAAATGGCTAAGTGGAGAAAGGGGCAACAGGTAAAAGAGCCTACATAAAAACATCATGAATGATTAATAAAAAAAAAACCCTCCAAACAAAATCAGTGGAAGCAACTTGAGCTTCTCAATTCATTAGACTTTAACATAGTCACCCACTTTTTAACAGCATTTGTTCCCCAAGTGGTAATAAAAGAACACTATTTCTTTGAACTAAGTTCAATGATCATTTCCTGGGCATTTTTCATGAGCAAGACATTATGGTAACTGCATCACATGGGTTACTTTACTTCTCAGAAACTTGTAAAGTAGACATTATTTTCTCATGGGTAAATGGTATTTTTGGCAATGCCAGCCTATAATGGCATGGTCAATGCACTGTGGGCACAATTTTCAGAAACACAAGGTAACTGCCATTAAGAACAGGGCCAAGAAAAACAGCATAATTTATCTTTTATCCACTTGTCAATGAATGAAACTTCAATACAAATACAAAATCCTTCAGTGGAGTGTAATTATCCTATATAAAATAACACTATCAATGCATTTATGAGTAATAACTAAGTTTAAGAATTAGTATAATCTTTCTGAAGGATGTACTAAAAGTACTATATGTACAATAAGTACTAGAAGTCTTGAAAATGCCCATACCTTTTTATCCAGCAATTCCACTCTAAAATCCTATCTTTTAAATAAGAATAAATGGAAAGACTTAAGTGCTTATAATAACCAGCCAGCCAGACAATGGAATACTATGAAATCTAAATTTATCGGTATTAAAAAAGAGTCTATTTGTGGTTGTCAGAGAATAGGGGCAGGGAAAAATGAAGAGCTGTTTAACATGATTAAGTTAAAATGGGTTTTTTAAGAAGGCAGATGACCACTTTTTTAAAAAAAAGGACTAGTATACCCTAATATGTAGAAACACACACAAAGTATAATGAAGACTTCAGTATTAGAAACACATTGCTCTGAATGCTGGTTCCACCATTTACTGGTTTTGTGGCCTTGAGGAAGATATTTACACATTATGGAGCTTCAGATTCTCCAACTATAAAACTAGGATAAAAATAATTCCTATTCTATATGATTATTGTGAATATTAAATTATAGCGGATATAAAGAATGTAGCACATTTGGTGTAAAGTACTCATTAATATTGCCAACATTTACTGCTTAAATGCATCAAAATGCTAAATAGTTCTAGATTCCACAGGATTAGGTCTGTACTTCCTCTTAAATTGGTTCTCAATAAACAATATTATTTATTTAAGCTTGTACTTAACAATGGCACTAAGCTACAAATATTAAAAAACTAAATTATACAGTATTTTAAATCAAACAGAATTACTGTTTTACAACCCAAAGGCCACAAAGTGATTTGAAATTTAAACAGACAAGCAAATGACTTGATTTCTTAGGACTGCTAATTTGCACAATTTAGAAACTGTTAACAATTCTCTATACATGAATGACAAGTCTCTTGGTTAATACTAGCAGAAAAAAAAACTAAAAATAATGTTTAAAACCCCACTAATGATAAAGCTAGTTTCCTTGACAATGGATTCAATTTTATCCCTAAGATATTTATCACCTAACAAGATTAAACTGTTACAGAATAAAAGTTAGTTGCAAGAAAGTAATATGTAACAATGAAAAGGGCACTGGAGATTCAAAGAACTCTGTTCAAATTACAATTGGCCTCTTAACACCCACGTAAAATAAGGCAATTTATTTATCTTATATGAGCCTCAGTTTCTTCCACCTACCTCGAAGCTTCTTATAATGACCAAATAAAACATATGCAAAGCCTGATGCGTAGCTGATATTCAATATGTTAATTCAGCTTCCTATCTTCTCTTGAGAGGTAGCTCCCAGAACAGAAAGCTTTACAGACAACCAAGAAAAAGAAGCAGATAACATGTTCGGAGTGAAAGCAGTTGGCCATATATAGGTACTTCTATTAAATCAGAGACCTAGCCCCTGAGGGGCTACCATGAAACTCGAGAGGAAAGTTTGTACCTTAGTTTGATGTCCCCTATGCCTAGCACGTTTTCCTAATTTAAAAAAAGGAGCATGCAAAAAAAGCTGGCTAAGCTGAATTTTATTTGTCCTCTCCCTCCATTCTATTCTTTGGCTAAAGTACTTAGCAATGCCTAGCATATAAAAAGCACTCAAAAATTACTTTTTATTAAAAGGATGTATAATTGCCTTAGAATAAAACAAGAAAGCATATACAAATATACATAATGTGATTTGAATTTGTAAGATTTTAAAAAAGCAAGGTAATTAGTATTAAAAGAAAACTCTATATTTAACATTCATATAATTCATAGATAGTCCCAGCTGTTCACAAAGATATGCTGTTTGAGAGTCTAAAGCAAATTATTTTTAAATTAAGCAATTAGTGTTTCAGTTTTTCCAGTGTAGGTGTATATACAAAGAGAATCTTAAAACATAGCTGAGAACATTCTGAACTACTTTTTTCACTGAAATAAACCACTTCCTTTCAAAAGCTCACATAATTTTAAGCAGAAAGCCAATTAATTCTGAAGTTACCTGTATAAATATAACATTCTCCTGTCTAAATAAAAATACTCAGTGATGAAATTAGTGAAAAAATATTTTCAATGAAAAATATATTTAAAAGGGGAAACCAAAAGAGATGCAGTTAAATATGACTGTGTTAACAATCTACTAAAAAGGATTAAAATGAAAGATGCATTTTAAGTGCATTATTGAAACGTTCATATAGATTTCATAATATTCATAATATCTCATATTAATAATCTTTCTTTGTAACATAAACTTTTCAAATTAATCATAGGATTTATTTCCAGGATAAGGATAAAATCTCATAATACATTTGACCTAAGCAGGAATAAAAAAAAAGAGTTTGTATCTCCTCATAAAAATCAGTTGTTACTATTTCCCACTTACTGATGAGATATAGTCATGATGTCTAAGAGAAAGACAAATACAGCAAATTAAACAAGTAGAAAAAAAATGATCTGATGGAAATCTTACAGCTCTGCTTTATCTTTCTTTTAAAATTCTTGAATCTTCGATAGAGAATAATCTGCCATTAAGAACCAAAAATATCATAATCATCACCTGAGTAGAATTATAAATAACATTAAATAGACATTCATATACAGATATATTATGTAAAGTTTAATAGACTATTAACACTTTGAAAATGGCAAACAATGCTAGAAAAAAATAACTATATCCTCATTATATAAAATTAGGCTTTACTTTCTAAATAAAAGCTTTACTTGAAGGGAAAACCAGTGAAATTCAAAAGAAAAGGAAATGACATATAATAGATTTCTACCCAGTATAGGCAAACCACTATTACTTAAAGCACACCTTGTCAAAAATAGTAGCTCAATTATAAAATATATTTATTTACTTCTTCAAGCCATGCAACACTTTTAAACAATTCTCTTAATAATCTGATTAATATAAACATTTATTAGCTACTTTATTTGTGAGGCAATGGAAATACCAATTTTGAAAACTATAAACAATGTCAAATTTAAATTACACATGATACTTTTTCCAGATTTTTAGACCAAATATTTCTTCAATGCTCATTTTTTTAACATTATTTTTTAATGAAACAAAATTAATCCAATGGTAGAAAAGTCCTCAGTAGGAATCATAACAGTGAAATCTCACTTCATATAATAATATCTATTCTGTTGAAAACTATCTCCAGTTGACTAATTATAAAATTTTAATCCATAAATAATATTTTGCTGACAAGAGTTTCCTTTAAAACAACAATGATGTATAAATTTTAATTTCTGAATTTTCCAGAGAAGAGTCTGTGTTACTCAGTTTTATATCCTTGGGACCATTTTTTTTTCTTGGTAGGTTTAAGGTGGTAAGGAAAATAACATCAGACAATTAAGATTATTCCATGATTTTGCTCCCCAAATACATGCTCTTTTAGCAGTTCATTCATCGGACTGTATAACAATTAATTACATGATAACAGTCTAAGGTTATATGTATTTGCTATTAACAAAATGAACTAAAATGTATAAATTAAGATATGTTAACATTTAATATATTATTTTAGAAGTTAGTTCTAATTATTACCAGAAGAGGCTAATTTTTATGTAAATACTAGGAAGTTCACATTCCAAAACAATAAATATATTAAAATACTGAAATTTCTCTGAATTAGGGGAAAAAACAATTCTTCTTCCAGAATGTTTATTGATATCAAGTTGATATGATACTAGAAGCGTTATACGTAAGCTCCTAAATCTTTAGAACAAGGCCTGCTGTATCACATATCAAGAAAGAAATTATCACAAGCCTCTCAGATCAGTCTCATTTCACAGTTGAAAAGGGAGTATCTAATCTAACAAGTGCCCTTGGAAAAATATATCCAGTTATAGAGCCAAAGCAAAGATGTTTCTATCCCATTCTTCTTCCAAAAAACACCCATCTCATTTTTCCAAAAGAGAGACAGCAAGAAAAAGAGAATACTATACTTTTTAAAAAGTAGGAAACAATCATAACACCGAAGCAAAAACTATGAAGAACATCTTACCAAACAGAAATGTGGATTGAACTGAGAGCACATGAGAAACAAAGACTCCAGATTCTGCCCAGAAGGCAGAGTTCTCCAGAGTTGAAAGCATACCTCTGAAGGACCCAACTAAAGAGTGATCAAGAAAACAGCAACATCTGGAGATTTGTGAAGGCTCAGGAAGAATCTCAAAACCCATCCACACCAAGGACAAGGAAATCATAAAAGCCTTCAAAAGATAATTTCACTTAGCCTTTTACTGCTTCTACTTTGCCTCAAAGAGAAAAAATTGGCAGTGCTAAGAAAACTGTGCTACAACATGACTAAGGATAGGGTAAACAGCAAGTTCAAGAGTACAAGGTGGTCCCAGCTCAGTCACCACACCCCTTGCATTATTCTTCATAAAATGCTGTCAAAAAAGAAATCTGTCCCTTTTCATATATAAAAAATATTCAAAGAGGGTATGACCTACAAGCTTTAAGTAGATACTCTAAGAATAAATATGGAGGAAAACAATTAAAAGGCAGAATATGTAACAGTTGAATGAAAAAAGAAAAAACAGGCCTGTTAAAGTTTTATGATATCAAATACAGCAAAGAAAATACAGTCTCTGAGACAAGAGCTTAAAAGAAAGACATAGAGAATAAAATAAAGATGATAAAAACAAATGGAGGAAAAACTGAAAAGTAAGCCAGCAGGGCTCAGGAGAAAAACAGAGGGGGAGTGGGAAACTCCTACAGAAATAAAAGCCACACTGGAGGTGGCAGAATCGAGATAGCTAGTTAGCAACATACAATAATAGAAAACAGCAGAGCAACAGCTACAAAGCCCTCCAGAAAAGAAAGCGTAATGCTAAACTATTATTTTCCATTCGTCATGCAAATATAGGCCCCAAAATCATTTTTAAAATAACTAATAAACTATTTTTTAAAACTGTTTAATAAATTGTTTAGAAAAATAATTGTTTAAAAGCTAATACATTCAGTTAACAGAAGTTTATACTATCAAAGGTGTAAAGGTAAATACCTTCTGTAAGAATTTAAAATATTAACACAATGAGAAATAGAAAAGGGGTGAATTATAAATGTTCATGTCTCCTTAACAGTGAGAGATCAATATACATTGTTTAAAGTTGGCAAATTTAAAAAGTTAAAGTACGTTATTACATGAAAAAAATAAACTACAAAATTTCCAAGTTATCAAAGAATACACAAAGATCAAAACAAACACAAATCATATCAAAATATGTAAATATAAAAGATTACAACTTTAAAAAAATGACAGATGTTATTATCTGGTCTATTAATCCCATAAATGAGAAAAACCCATCTATTGAAACAAAGAATCTCTATCAAACCCAAGTATATACAAGTACAGGAGATATAGCTAAACCAAAGTGACTCAAAACATTGAAAGCAAAAGAATGAGCGAATAAAACTTAGAGAAAGTAGCAATCATGATATTAATGTTAAACTGAATTTAAGGCAAAAAGCAAAACATCAGTAAAAAGGGAACATTAATGAAAAATTCAAATCCATAGAAAGACCACGTATCTTTATATATCAAATTTTACAAAGTAAACTCTGCAGGCAATATGAAATAAAAATGCAAGAGTGATATTAACTTACCACTCTCAGCCTATAGCCAATCAAAAAAAAAAAAACAACACAGAATATAAGAATAATGAACAGGCTGGCTGCAGTGGCTCACGCCTGTAACCCCAGCACTTTGGGAGGGCAAGGTGGGTAGATCACTGGAGACTAGGAGTTCGAGACCACCCTGGGTAACATGGCAAGACCCCATCTCTACTCAAAATACAAAAATTAGCCAGGCGTGGCTGCGGGTGCCTGTAATTCCAGCTATTCGGGAGTCTGAGGCTTGAGAAATGCTTAAACCTGGGAGACAGAGGTTACAGTGAGCACTGCACTCCAGTCTGAGCGACACGAGACTCTATCTCAAAAAAAAAAAAAAAAAAAAGAGTAACAGAAAACTATTGTATTTTGTATTCTGCAAACAGAACAGTATTGTTGATAAATGCCTATGAAACTACATAGAACTACATTGGGCCACAAAGACAAACTCAATAAACAGAGTACAGACCAGATGCTCTAATAAACAGTACAATAAAACCAGTTATAATAACAAAAATAACAAAACTCCCCAATAACCAAAATTTTAATACTCTCTTGGACTCTTGACTTAAAAAAGAAATGAAAATTAAAACTGTAGATTACCCAGAAAATAACAGTAACTCTAAAAGAATCAGCCACAGGAAATGTAGTATTCATAGGAAAAATAATGACTACAGAGATATAATTAAATAAGAAAGAGTGGGAATGACATCTATCAACTTTAAAATATTAGGAAGGAACAAGCAAAGGATGAGGCTAGATTCCAAACTAACAATTTATTTAAACAGAGATCTGAAATGTACATGACAAAATGTAAGCCTCTGTTAAAACCAAGTGCTAGTTCCATGAGTGTTTGTTACATTATTTTCTGCACTGTTGTTTGAAATTCCATAAATAAAAACTACTTTTTTTTTGAGACAGTCTCACTCTGTCACCCAGGTTGGAGGGTATTAGAGCAATCTTGGCTCACTGCAACCTCTGTCTCCAGGCTCAAGCTATTCTCCCACCTCAGCCTCCTAAGTAGCTGGGATCACAGATGCGTGCCACCACACCCAGCTAATATTTCTGTATTTTCAGTAGAAATGAGGTTTCACCATGTTGCCCAGGCTGGTCTTGAAATCCTGAGCTCAAACGATTGATTCCACCTGCCTCGGCTTCCTAAGTGCTGGGAATACAGGCATAAGCCACCACACCTGGCCATAAAAACTTTTAAGATGAATTAAAAATGCATGTAAGTTAAATATTCTACTCAGAAGGGTAGGAAATAAAAAGCAAAAACATAAAACAGCTTAAGTCATACATGAACTTACAAAGTAATGAATTAAAACATGAAAATTAATTATAGCTCTAGGAACCAAAATTTAGGGAAGAAAAAACAAAATAAATTGCAAAGTAATCCAAAATGAAAAAAAAAAAAATTCTGGTGGCAGCTGCCGGGCCGGGAGGAGCGTGGTTGTCTCCTCTTTCCGCCATGGCGTGTGCTCGCCCACTGATATCGGTGTACTCCGAAAAGGGGGAGTCATCTGGCAAAAATGTCACTTTGCCTGCTGTATTCAAGGCTCCTATTCGACCAGATATTGTGA